>JASPKP010004911.1:15000-16759 GCA_030674155.1 Stramonita haemastoma | reverse complement strand
TGTATGTATGTATGTATGTATGTTATGTATGTATGTATGTATGTATGTATGTATGTAATGTATGTGTGTACGTACGTACGTACGTACGTACGTACGTACCATACGTACGTACGCATGTATGTATGTATGTGTGTGTGTATAGACACATCTGTAAGACGTACGATGACTTCCTTAACCTATTCCACATCCTCCACATCCTCCACATCCTCCACATCCTCCACATCCTCCACATCCTCTCCACATCATTCATGGATGGGGAGGGCAGAAACGGGGGTGAATCTCCCCCTCCCCCACCCCTGCCCTCCTCCCTCCCCCCTCCACTGGAGACAGGAGTCAAAAACGGTAACAACGATGGTGATGATGATGGTGGTGGTGGCAGCACCCATGCTGATGGTGGTGATAATGGGGGCGATGGTCGCGATGTTGACGGCGATGACGGCGGTGACGATGACGGTGGTGGTGGTGATAACGATGACGTAGGCGGGACTGTCCTCTACCTCCCCCATGACGTCACTCTGCCCTCGTGGGTCACCAGCCGTCTGCCTCTTGCAGTCTGTCCGGTAGGGGGGGGTGTGTGTGTGTGTGTGTGTTGTGTGTGTGTGTGTGTGTGTGTGTGTGTGTGTGTGTGTGTGTGTGTGTGTGTGTGTGTGTGTGTGTGTGTAGTGTGTGTGTGTGTGTGGTTGTTGTTGTTGTTGTTGTTGTTGTTGTTGTGTGTTGTTGTTGTTGTTGTGTGTGTTGTTGTGTGTGTGTGTGTGTGAGTGTGTGTAAATTTGAATTTGTTTATAACTATTCATGATTGGTTGCATGTATCAGAATAGGCTCGAGGGGATTTTTCCCCTGGAGTTAACATCAGTGCTGACTCCACTCTCCCCAAAAGTCCTTCGGATGAGACTATAAACTTTTATTCTTCTATTTTTTCTTTTGTTCTTTTGGGTTTTTTTTTTATTTCGAGGATAATGGAATATGCACTCATGTACTTCTTTTGTTTACATCTAGTCCCCATGTGTATGCAGTTTTGTCAAATTTGCTATCTGTCCCCACGTTGCGAAAAGATCAACTCCATCGTCAAAGTTATATTCCTGGGGCTACCATCACCCAGTGATCACTTACGCTTGTACAATAACAGTAACACTGACAATAACAATAACAATGACAATAACACTGACAATAACAATGACAATAACGATGACAATAACAATGACACCTTGTTGATCTGTTCACGTCTGGCAGGGCTGCATCACAGAGCAGAAACTGAAGCACACCTGTTCCCACCGCCATGACACAACCCCCACCCCCCTCACCACCACCACCACCACCACCACATCCTCCACCACCTCCTCTACCCTTCTCCGCCACACTGATAACTCACATCGCCACATCACGACCTCCCATACCCTGCACCATGACGTCACAACAACCACGGACACCCAAAATCATGACGTCACAACCACCTGCCCTCAAGGACAAGAACCGGATCCCCCGGAAACGGAAATGGCAGAGACATCGGGGGTTGAGACAGAAACAGAAGGACAAGCCAAGCGGAAGCGGAACACATGGCCCAGAAAACGGGGCAGAGCGGCCATGATTCACGTGGCCTACATTTTTGATGCGGATGACGACAACGACAATGTGCAGTCCATAGTCGTAGACAGCAGCAGGGACTCTTTGCTGTCCGCGGATGACAGTGTGTGTGACGGGGGTCGGCTGGCGGAGGAATATTCCCTGACTCGTGCCGGAAGTGTGCACAGGATTCTGCGCA
>JASPKP010004911.1:5000-7500 GCA_030674155.1 Stramonita haemastoma | reverse complement strand
TTAGCCTAGTCGGCAGCTGCGGTCCGCTGCTGCTAGCTGCTGCTGCTGCAGACAGTACAACCCCCTCCGTCCCCTCCTTCCCCCCCTCTCCTCTCTTCACACACTCTCTGACTTGTCCTTGTAGTAGTAGACTAGGCTTGTATTTAAAGGCTACATTCAGCGCTGTCTGTCTGTACAGACATGACTGTAAGTAGGAGACCAGCGGCAGTGGAAGGAAGGATAGTATGGATGGGAGGATGGTGTGTGCTTACAGGCTAGCAGTAGTGCCGCATGCCGTACATTTTATTTTAGTCTGTCTGTCTGTATTGTCCGTAGGCTAGTCTCCCTTTGGCCACACTGCCGTGTATTATTATTGGCTGACTAGTGTTGTGCATGGGCCACTCTCTAGTGTTGTGACTATTCTCTAGTGTTGTGACTATTCTCTAGTGTTTGTGATATTCTCTAGTGTTGTGATTATTCTCTAGTAGTTTCTGCTCGTTCCCTTTTCTGGTGGTTTGTGGGCCATTCTCTGGTGTTGTGGCCATTCTGCTCTGGTGTTGCGGCCATTCTCTGGTGTTGTGACCATTCTGCTCTGGTGTTGGGCATTTCTCTGTGTTGTGGCCATTCTCGGTGTTGTGAAATTCTCTGGTGTTGTGGCCATTCTCTGGTGTTGTGGCCATTCTCTGGTGTTGTGCCATTCTCTGTGTTGTGACCATTCTCTTGTGCTGTGCCATTCTCTGTGTGTATGAATTCTCTGGTGTTGTGACCATTCTCTTGGTGTTGTGGCCATTCTCTGGTGTTGTGACCATTCTCTAGTGTTGTGACCATTCTCTGGTGTTGTGGCCATTCTCTGGTGTGGTGACCATTCTCTGGTGTTGTGACCATTCTCTGGTGTTGTGACCATTCTCTGGTGTTGTGCCATTCTCTGGTTTTTTGTGGGCCATTCTCTGGTGTTGTGACCATTCTCTGGTGTTGTGACCATTCTCTGTGTTGTGGCCATGCGCTGATTTATGGCTATGTTCTCTGTGGTTGTGGCCATTCTCTGACTGGGATATATATATATATATATATATATATATATATATATATATATATATATATTATATATCTACTGCTGCTATATATCTGTTGATGTTCTTGCTCTGCTGTTAATGGTAATGCGTGCATGTGTGTATTTATTATATTTATTATTTTATTTATTTTATTCTGTTATATCGAAGATGTGTGTGTGCGTGCGTGCGTGTGTGTGTGTGTGTGTGTGTGTGTGTGTTGTGTGTGTGTGTGTGTGTATGGTGTGATGTGTGTGTGTGTGTGTTGTGCACGCGGCGTGCGTGTTGTGTGTGTGTTGTGGTGTGTGTGTGTGCGTACGTGCAGCGTGCGCGCGCACGCTGCGTTTTGTGTGTGTGTGTGTGTTGTGTGTGTGTGTGTGTGTTGTGTGTGTGTGTGTGTGCACGCGCTTGCATGCTTGCATGTGATATATCACTTAGAGTGAACAGACGTTAAACTGAAGAAAATTGCGTGTGATGACTCTTTTACTGGGATACACTTCGATATTTTAATGGCGATGTAACTCTGTGTGTGTGTGTGTGTGTGTGTGTGTGTGTGTGTGTGTGTGTGTGTGTGTGTGTGTGTGTGTGGTGCGTGCGTGGTGCGTGCGTGCGTGCGTGCGTGCGTGTGTGCATGTGTGCGTGGGTGCATACATGCGTTTGTGTGTGTGTGTGTGCATGCGTGTGCGCGTGTGTGTGTGATCTTTTAACTTGGGTAGGCTACCCCTCTGTTGTTGGGGGTGGAGAGGATAAGGGGGGTGATGATTCATTTGAAAAAGATGCCTGTGTGTGGTAGTAGGTATCCCGGTAAAGGCCAGGTAGGCTACTATACAAGTCTTGGAAGTAGATCTATTTCATGTTATCTGTTTATTTCTTCTTTTATTCCGAGGATAATGGAATAAGCACTCATGACTTTTTTTTACATCCAGTTCCCGTGGTATGCGGTTTTGTAGATTTTATCATCTGTTCCCACCGGCACACAGTGGCCTCCTACTCTTCCGAAAAGCGGAACGGGTTTTAATGTGTGTGAAAGATGTTCTGCGTGCGTTCATGCACGGGGCCTCGGTTTATAGTCTCATCCGAAAGACTTTTGGGGAGAATGGAGTCGGACTGATGTTAACTACAGGGGAAAAATTCTCTTGAACGGGATTCGAACCCGGGTCAGCGGATCATGATTGCATCACTCTAACCACCAGGTGATCCCGTCTCTTTATGCGTGCGCATGTGTGTGTGTGTGTGTGTGTGTGTGTGTGTGTGTGTGTGTGTTGTTTATTTTATTATGTTATTGTTATTGTTTTGTTAGTGTGTTAGTGTGTTGTGGTGTTTGTGTGTTAGTGTGTTGTGTGTGTTAGTGTGTGTTAGTGTTGTGTGTGTGTGTGTGTGTGTGTGTGTGTGTGTGTGTGTGTGTGTGTGTGTGTGTGTTGTGTGTGTGTGCTTGTGTAATTGAGTTAGTGAGAGAGTGAGAGAAGAGAGTG
>JASPKP010004910.1:5000-7500 GCA_030674155.1 Stramonita haemastoma | reverse complement strand
TGAGACTATAAACCGAGGCCCCGTGCGCGAACGCACGCAGAACATATTGCGCACACGTTAAAACCCCGTTCCGCCTTTCGGAAGAGCAGGCCATCGTGTGCCGGCAGGAACGGATGAAAAAATTATTATTGAAAAAAAAAAAAAACAGCATGCACACAGATATCGTTTTAGACACCATCCCTGAGGAAAAACCGGGGGGTTGGAATCCCAGGGCGGCTCGAGGCTGTAGGCTATATGGGAACGTTCTGGTGGCTCCTGCGACGGTATTGGAACCATTCATATCGGTCATTGCCTTTCCAATGGATCATTCCAGTGGCGTGGAGAAGGGGAGTCTGCTGCATGGGTAACAGCTTGCCCTCCATTCTTACCTACCCAGGCTTTGCGCTCTAAAGACTAGAGCGCAACGCCATAGTCTTCCGAGACTGATGGGTGCCTACTACAACTACTACTAGTTTGCACATGCATGTGTAAGTGTTTGTTTTAAGTGTGGCATTTTCTACACACAAAAAATTGCCAGTGATTACTGTCTTCAATCTGTGAATTCTTTTACCTACATATGAAACTTGTTTACTTGCTTCTAATTGCAAACACAATGTGTAGGCTATATGCCATGTACAAAAGTTGCTGAACTGTATTTAGCGTTTTTGACACATTCTATGTGCATGATAAAAAGTTCATTCTTATGACAATATTACCTCCCTTTTGCAGGCCATCATTAACAGTTATACTCCTTTTTATTGTTTGAAATCACTTTGAGACCCAGATAAAAGGTTGTATTTGGTAGAAATGAAAATAATTTTTATATAAAATTGTAGACTATGCTGTTTACCTGTCTGAAACAGGGACAGGTACATGGACAGGGTGAAGCCAAAGATTTAGAATGTTTTTTTCTATTTATACAGGAGAGAAAAAAAAACACCTTTAAAGTTTAGAATTGCTAGTTTCATAATATGTTGTAATACGATGCAGGCTGCAGATGAAGCTGTGAGTTAGGTATTTCAGATCTCTGTGGGGATCGTCCCTAACTTCTAAATCCTCTCAAGTTTGGAGGAGATGTGTTGTCTATCTTCTTATGTTTGTGCTGTTTTCTGTTGTGGGGGGCGGCAGGTAAGAGAGGGGGGGGGGCGGCAGGTAAGAGAGGGGGGGGGGCGGCAGGTAAGAGGGGGGGGGGGGGGCGGCAGGTGAAGGAGGGGGGGGGGGGCGGCAGGTAAGAGGGGGGGGGCGGCGGCAGGTAAGAGGGGGGGGGGCGGCGGCAGGTAAGAGGGGGGGGGGGCGCGGCAGGTAAGGGGGGGGGGGCGCGCGGCAGGTAAGAGGGGGGGGGGCGCGGCAGGTAAGAGGGGGGGGCGGGTAAGAGGGGGGGGGATAGGGGGGGGTACTGAGATAGGCGGGGGCTGAGATAGGCAGGGAGGGGGAGAGGGGGGTAGGTAGGTAGGTAGGGGGGGAGAGAGTAGGTAGAGGGGGAGATGGGGGGAGGTAGGGGGGGGAGAGGAGGAGAGATAGGGAGGGAGAGGAGGAGAGATAGGGAGGGAGAGGGGGGGGGAGATGGGGGGAGATAGGTGGAGGTAGTGAGATAGGGGGAGAGAGGGAGGGGGAGGAGAGATAGGGAGGGGAGTAGGCAGGGAGGGGGGAGGAGGTAGGCAGGGAGGGAGAGGGGGGAGAGAGAGAGGAGAGGGAGAGAGAGAGGGAGGGAGAGAGGGGGGGAGGGGGGGAGGGGGGGGGAGGAGTAGGCAGGGGGGAGTGGGGGAAGGTAGGCAGGGAGATAAGCAGGGAGAGAGGCGGGGAGAGGGGGGAGTAGGTAGGTAGGGAGATAGGGAGGGAGAGGGGGGTAGGGAGGGAGAGGGGGTAGGTAGGGAGGGAGATAGGGAGGGAGGTAGGGAGGGAGAGGGGGGAGTAGGTAGGTAGGGAGATAGGGAGATAGGTAGGGGGGAGATAGGGGGGTAGGGGGAGATGGGTGGGGGGTAGGGGGGAGATAGGGAGGGGGTGGTAGGTAGGGGGGGGGTAGGGGTGGTAGGTAGGTGGGGGGGGGGGGGGGGGGGGGGGGAGTGAATAGGGAGGGGGGAGATAGGGGAAGAGGTGATAAGTGAGGAGAGTGGAGTCAGGAAAAGTCTTGTCTGTGTAGCTAGCTGTTTTGTTACAAGAGTGGTAAATTTTACAGCAGTTTGCCAGTGACATTTTTTTTCATGTTGTGAATTCTTTTAGTACATGTGCACATGTGCACATTGTTTATGTGTGGTTTATATTTGCAAACACGCCACACGTGTATGATAAAGTGTTGATTCTACTTTATATTATAAGTGTTTAAGTTAAAGGGAAGAAGGGATAGAACAGGGGAGGCAGGGAGGGGAGGTCAGTTAAGAGGGGAGGGAGGGAGGGGTAATTTGGAATGAAGAGGGGGTTCTCTATTCTTTTCTTTTATATCGAGGATAATGGGATAAGCACTCTTGTGCTTTTTTACATCCAGTCCCCATTTATATGCAGTTTTGGAAATGTCATCTGTTCC
>JASPKP010004909.1:12500-16763 GCA_030674155.1 Stramonita haemastoma | reverse complement strand
GTTTTGCGTGCGTGGCGTGCGTGCGTGTGTGTGTGTGCGTGCGTCGTTTTGTATTGTGGTGTGCGTGGTGGTTACTGGAAATCTTGCGTGCGTGTGTACTGTGTTTTCGTGTGTGTGTTGTTACTGTGTGGGGCTACGTCTAAGTATATATATTTAACTACATCAGCTTCAATTTTCGCTGGCAAGATCAAGACTGTTGCACTGCATGATACTGTACTTACTACCCCCATAAGAGAAAAAAAAAGAGAAACGCTTTTGGGTTTCATGGTATCAAGTCATGATCGTCAGTGGTAGGGGTGTATCCCCACCCCGAATTGGGGACACCCCACAGCCAGGTTCTTCAGGTTACACCCAGTTCTTCAGTGTCCGGGGTAGGGTGTATGTGGGTTAAATGTCGGTTGTGCTGGGTTGGCATTCTTTTCATTTTCGGGGGGGGGGGGGGGGGGGGGGGGGGGGGGGGGGGGTGGTTTTTTTTTCTTTTTAGGGGAGTGGTCGAGTCCGGGGTGTGAGATGAAAGAAAAGGGCAGTTGTGTGTGTGTGTTGTTGTTTTTTGTTTGTGTTGTGTGTGTGTGTGTGTGTGTGTGTGTGTTGTGTGTGTGTGTGTGTGTGTGTGGGGGTGTTGTGTTGTGTGAGTGTGTGTGGTGTGTTTGTTTGTGTGGTGATGTATGTGTGTGTTTTAAGTGTGTATGTGTGTTTTTTGTGTGTACTTGTGTGTTTGTGGTGTGTGTTTGTGTTACTTGTTTGGTGTTTTGGGGTTACTTGTGTTGTGTGTGTGTGTTTTTGTGTACTTGTGTTGTGAGTGTGTGTACTTGTTGTGTGTAAAGGTGTGTGTAAAGGTGTGTGTTAAAGGTTGTTGTAAGGTGTGTAAAGATGTGTGCATATGTAAAGGTTGTTTTGTGTAAAGGTAGGTTGTGTTTGTATTTGTGTGTGGATGTGTTTTGTTACTTGTGTGGTGTGTGTACTTCTGGTGTGTGTTGGTGTGTGGTGGTGTTTGTTGTTGTGTGTGTTTTGTGGTGTGTTGTGTGTGTTTATAAATTCACTTAACGACTTTATACAATTGTATATTAGCCCTGTGTGTGCGTGTGGTGAGTGTGGGTGTATGCATGCGCGGGTGTACGTTCTACGAAACATATTGTGAAGACCACTAACGTAAATTAATTACAATTACCACTCAAGAGCTCACTAATAATAAAACCACGGCCAGTGGGGCTCCTCATTTCCGGCTGGTGTACGCTTCTTTTTCCTAACGGCCACTTTTTTTAAAACCAAATTCAAAGTCTACCAATAGAACGAGGTGAGAGAATTACACATGCCTGGTGGTTTTTGTTTTTATTGGGGAAGGGACAGGGAGGAGGGAGGGTGAAAAGAGAGAAGAAGAGAGAGAGGAGAGAGAGAGAGAGGAGGAGAGAGAGAGAAGAGAGAGGAGCGAGAGAGGGGAGGGGAGAGAGGGGAGAGAATGAATTCAAATTCTACCCAAACGAATGAGGGAGAGATATATACACATCCCCTTTTTGTTTTTATAGGAGGGCAGGAGAGAGGGGAGAGAGAGAGAAAGGGGAGAGGAGAGGAGAGAGAGAGAGAGAGAGAGAAGACAGACAGACAGACAGACAGACAGACAGACAGACAGACAGACAGACAGACAGACAGAACAGACAAAAAGAGGCAGAGCAGAGACAGAGAGGATGGCGGCGGGCACTTAAAAAGCGAAAAAGAAAGCAAGAAAGAAAAAAAGGGAAAAAAAAAAAACCATTATCGTACTTAACCTTCCCCGTACGTCGCCCGGCCTCGACGCCCCATATCTCCTGGGTGTACACAAAACCCATACTGTTAGTGAAGGAATAATCCGCTCCCATATCTCCTGGGTGTACAACACCCATATGTTAGTGAAGGCATAATCGCTCCCATATCTCCTGGGTGTACACGCACCCATACTGTTAGTGAAGCATAACCCGCTCCCATATCTCCTGGGTTGTACACACCACCCAGGCTGTTGAAAAAAGGGAAATAAACCTCTGCCTTGCCTTGCTTGAATCACTAAGCTCTTTCCTACATTCCTGGTTGCAAAAGCAACCCTATGACTTGAAGAGCCTACTGTACATCCCGGATGTTGAGTAACATAATCTGCATACAGGGGTTCTGCCTTTATGTGTAAGGTTTGAAGAAAGGGAGAGTGTCTTCCTACAAAAGATCTAGTACTTAGGTGCATGAAAGGGTATGCACCCAAAATATGCCCATATGCACTGGAGCTATCCCTAAAGGGAAAAAAAGGGCTTGTTACTTTACTGTGCACCTGCATACATTTGCAGTTTATGGCCGTTGGTTTACCACTAAGTTGAGAGTCAATAATGATGATAATAATAATAATAATAGTAATAATAATAATAATAATAAAATTAATAATGATAATAATGATATGACAACAATAATGATGATAATGATAATAATAATGATAATAATGATAATAACAACAGTAGTAGTAGTAGTAGTTAGTAGTAGTGTGGTAGTGGTGGTGGTAGAAGTTTAGTAGTAGTAGTAGTAGTAGTAGTAGTAGTAGTAGTTAGTAGTAGTAGTAAAAAAATATATATATAATTAAATAATAATAATAATAATAATAATAATAATAATAATAATAATAAAATAAAATAATAATAATAATAATAATAATAATAAAACAACGAATAATTACGTGATGATAATGACAATAATTCTAATAAACATTGATAGTGAAAGCATCACCAGATCTGCCCTAAGCATATCAATTTGTCTCATGTTGTGGCTAAGGCTAATGTGTCACAAATTCCAGATCATCAGTCTATCATAGATCTATATGATAGCACCACACTCCTCCCCCCTCTCCCTTTACAATGTACTCTCCGATCTAGTAATAGCACACATTTGACGTCATGGAAAGGGAGGAGAGTTGTCATCCCTCTCTGTTGTCTGGTCTGGCTGATTGAATTGATTGATTGATTGATTGATTGATTGACACGCAGGCGCACACACACACACATGCCTCAAAAGTCCTTTGGATGAGACTATAAACCAAGGCCCCATGTGCGAATGCATCAGAACATCTTACACACATGTACGATCCTGTTCCGCTTTTCATAAGAGTAGGCAATCATGTGCTGTGGGAACAGATAAGATTTACAAAACTGCGTACGCACGGGGACTGGATATAAAAACCGCAAAGTGCTTATTCCATTATCCTCATTATAAAAAATAAATAAAAATAAAGTATCATAATTATGTGCACAGATGCACACGCATACATACACACATTCAAAGATATGTGCACACACACACACATGCACACACACACATGCCATCACTTCAAAAAAGAAAATCAAAGCTTATTCAACGAATTATCCAGAAATAAAAAATAGGACTTTGACCGACTTTGACTTGGACACATGTATGCACGCATGCATGCATGCATGCACACAGGCACGCATGCTGTCAGACATACATGTGCCCACGTTCGTGCGCCCACCCACGCACACACATGCGCGCGCCACACACACACACAATTTGCAGCACACGCATGCGCGCGCGTGTGCACACACACACACACACAATTTGCACGCACATGCATGCACGCGCCCCACACACACACACACAATTTGCCTGGAACTCTCAAAAGTACTATCATGTAGGGCCTACCACCACAGCTTAGCAGCCAGCAAAAATTCTAAGTACAAGGACAGGTGTCCTAGCAACCACGATGTAGGGCGGCCACAAGGCAGTGACGTCATTCTGATGTAATGAGTAACCCTTCTTTCAGCGTATGGGTGTGTACACACCCAGGGGACGTACGTGGGAGTTTAAATGCTAATTAAGTGCATTTCTAATTAACACAAACAAACATTTTTTGTGTAAGTGTAGAACAGATGTTTATTGACAAAGTCATGAAATTTCAAGGCTGGTAGGGTTGATAGTTTTTGAGTTACAGAGCAAAACATAGGGGTCTGGGTGTACACACACCCAGAACGTATGGGGAAGGTTAACTAGAAGTACACACAGCTTAGCAAGGATCAGGTTCAGCCCCTATTCCTCGGCCTCAACAAAAAAGTCAGTCAACCCTGTAGACCTCCGCACTACACTTGCCCCCCCCCCCCCCCCCCCCCCCCCCCCCCCCCCCCCCCCCCCCCCCCCCCCCCCCCCCCCCCCCCCCCCCCCCCCCCCCCCCCCCCCCCCCCCCCCCCCCCACCCCCCCCCCCCCCCCCCCCTTTCTGTCCCTGCTGCCCCCTCCCCTCCCCTCCT
>JASPKP010004909.1:0-10000 GCA_030674155.1 Stramonita haemastoma | reverse complement strand
CCCCCTCTCCGCCTCCTCTCTCTCCCTCTCCTCATCTTCTTCCTCCCTCCTCCCCACTAGAGTCAGTTTCAGTTACGATCGAGAGCACTGTCACAGTGTGTAGTAAGATGTAATCAGGCTGTCAGCATTCTCAGAGACAGTTATCTAGGTACATCACAAACACACACACCGTCATTCCTATTTACATCACACATGCATACACGCGCGCGCGCGTGCGCACACGCACACACACAAACACACACACCACAAAAAACAATACACCTTAAAATGTTTAATATCACTGGTGCAGACATTCAATGAAGCAACTACTACTACTACTACTACTACTACTACTACTACTACTATCATTATTATTATTATTATTATTATTATTATTATTATTATTAATAAAAGTATTATTATTGTTGTGGTTGTTGTTATTATTATTGTTATCATTATTATCATTATTATCCACACACACGCACACACACCATCATCACTATCTACACACTTTATTTCCTTCGTATTTGTCTAGCAGACCAAACTTAATGCTGACTTTCCTCTCAGTGCATCTGAACAGCAACAGCTGCAACCGTTTACACACACGCACGCACGCATGCATGCACGCACACACACACACACATACAATGTGTAGCAGTAGTAGTAGTACTAGTAGTAGCTTCAGTTAACGTCTTTTCATATCTGTAATGATAGCATAATAATTATATGATTTATTTTTTTTAATTTATTTATTTATTGGTGTGTGTGTGTGTGTGTGTGTGTGTGTGTGTGTGTGTGTGTGTGTGTGTGCGCGTGCGTGCGTGCGCTCGAGCGCACACACACACACACACACCACACACACACACACACACACTCACCACACACACACACCACCACCACCACCACCACCACCACCACCACCACCACCACCACCACGCTTTTCATCCTCTAGCCTACTGCCTATTTGCCCTGACCAAACTTGCTACTGACTTTCAGTGTACCCGAACAAGAAGCAGGTGTAGGTGTTTGCCCTGTACCCGGCCTACCCTCTGTCCATTCCCCCGCTCCTGTTGTTTGCCTTACGATGCGTTACGAAAGAAACGGCAATGTGCTAATCTGCCCTGGCATCTGTCTGCGATAAGACTAGGTATGTATGCATTTCTATTCTCCCCCGGTAGGCCTACAGTGTGTTCTTCTACGTAGAGTATACTTAGGGTAAGGCCATCGCAAAGGATTGCTGCAATGATGAATTCACGAGAGGAGAGAGAGAGAGAGAGAGAGAGAGAGAGAGAGAGAGAGAGAGAGAGAGAGAGAGAGAGAGAGAGAGAGGGGGGGACATTCAGAGACAGGAACTTTTTCTAACAGTATCTTTTACAGAGAGACCCTTCTTCATCACTGATCAGAACTGTCAAGCAATATGCTAAAGATTTTTGTTAAATACAAATACAGCTAGACGACCACCAAAAAAAACACATACAACCTTAACGGAAGATTGGGAAAGGAGAGGGAGAGGGAAATTGTCTAACTCAAAACTAGGCTAATCATGTCCCTACCTCTCCTCACCTTTTCCTTCAAAAATCTTTCCAATCTTCTTTTTTAACCTTACAAACGAGAAATAACAGTCTCATTGTGTTTTCTTGTACAGAAATAGGTGGCAGGCAGGCAGGCAGGCAGGCAGGCAGGGCAGGGGATAGCGGTGATGTAGGCTACATCAAAGCCAACCTTGTTCAGTGCAAGGAGTACAAGTCCACATTGTCTGTATAGGAAGGGGGGTAGACTATCTCCCTCAAGTCGGCCCATAGGCCCATTCTCCTGCATACCGGCCAAAGCGGCTGGCCTGTATAGGCCTATAGGCCTTCCTACTCGTGGCATTGGCCCCCCAATCAGACAAGGGAGCGGCAGAGGAGCGATAGGGAGACAATGGAAGGCAGGGAGATTTACGGGGGCAATTATCACATCTCAGTCACCGTAGTCACCTTTCTTTCCTTCTGAGTTTGCCGACTTCTAAACACCATGTGCACTCTACTGCATGCCTGCCTCTCTCTGTCTCTCTGCTCTCTCTCTGTCTGTCTGTCTGTCTGTCTGTCTGTCTGTCTGTCTGTCTGTCTGTCTGTCTGTCTGTCTTCTCTCTCTCTCTCTTCTCTCTCTCTCTGTCTCTGTCTCTGTCTCTCTCTCTCTCCTCTCTCTCTCTCTCTCTCTCCTCTCTCTCTCTCTCCACCCACACCCACACACCCACGCACACACACACACACACTACTACTACTACTACTGCTGCTGCTGCTGCAGCTGCTACCACTACTACTACTGCTACTGCTACCACAACTACTACTACTACCACTATCTACTATGTTTACTTCCTGGCGAAGACTTCCTGACATGTCCTGCAGTTTAGTCTTTTGCTTAAAAATACAAACGACTTGGACGCTTTACTGTGTACTGTACTTAGCATAAGCCTACGTGGCACTGCTCATGCAACCCATCTTTTATCACTCCTTTTATTTCCTTGTGTGTTTGTTTTTTGTTTTGGTTTTGGTTTTTAACCGAACAGATGCCTGTTTGTCTGAATCAGCACTCTTACGTAATTTGTCAGTTATCAGAGTGCGATATCCCGCCGGGTTATGTCATTTCATGCTTAGTTTCGTGAAGAGGCTTGGGAGGGGGGGGGGGGGGGGAAGAGGAAACAGAACACACAGACAAGACGGACAGACAGACAGGCAGACACAGACAGATACATACACAGTGAAAGAGAGAGAGAGGGGGGGGGGGGGGGGTAGGGGGTTAATTGGGGGAAGGGGGAGGGTGAACAATGAAACCCTGTTTTTCAACACCAACTAAAGAAAAAACAAGCTTAAAGAAAGCAAGCAAGCAAGCAAACACACACACACACACACACACACACACACACACACACACACACACACACACACACACACACACACACACACACACACACACACATTTCTTAGTTTCTTTTGCCAAAGTTATTAAATTCTGGCACCGAACCGTGAAGTAATGCATGCTGCACAAAGGTGTACAGTGCTAGGTCTGTTTGTTTATTTTTCAGAGACTTGTTATCCCCCAAACCTTAAAGTGGGCACTACGTTTTGGCTTTTTTTTTCAAGTGAAACCTATCTTGGTTCTCAAAAGACGAAAGTTACAACAGTTACAGCCATGAGTTAACACAAACAGAATGACTAAAGGGGGTGGTTGGGGGGGGGGGGAGGTGGTACAATACACATATTTGGTTGAAACACTGTTTAAAAAGACATGAATCTAAACTGCATAAGAGAATACTGTCATCCATCAACATTTTAGTATATTTTCCCCATACATTTTCTTTAAGATTATATGTATACTACTTCTCTTCTCTCTTCAAAGCAGCTCTTTTTTGGTGTACAAGATGTGTGTGCTGGGTATGTTCGTGTTTTCGTAACCCACCGAATACTGTCATGAATAACGGGATCTTTAAAATGCGCACCTGATCCTTTGCATGTGGACGTTAATTATATACAGGGAAGGAATTAAGGCACTGGCAGGTCTGCACTTAATGCCGGAGATCGTAGAAACCCCTAACTTTAATCCACCTGACAGTGCTGAGATGAAACAGAATACCATACAACAAATGTGACAAAAGCACGTTTGTTATACAAATCATTGCATAACTACGCTCTTACAGCGATATCAACAAAAACACAGTATTCACAATAAAAAGCCTAACTGTCTGCTCTCCTCCTTATCTCCTCCTATTCTACCTGCCTTCCACCCCATGCCACAGAGGCATCCTGGTATTTCCTCATCAGTACACCTAGCCTTGCCTTGTCTAGCCCCAGTAATCTGGGCAGCACAGCAGAGGAAAGATGTCTCGCAGGAAGAAGCAAAGCACCGCACCGTATCTGCCCAAGCCAGATAAGAGGAACAAGGGTTATTGTAGGGGTTCTGGGTGGAGTCACAGCCACAGGAACGCAGTGATGGGGAGTGATGTTACACTTCCCTGGCTTGTGTCGTAAAGCGGGTACCGTCCTTAAGTAGACAGGCTCTACAGAGATAAGATCTCTTCCCTAGGTCTGGAAACTTTCTGCAGGAAAATAATCTTTCTTCTTTCCCTTGCTCGACAGGTGGGCTGTCAATGCACAGACTGCAAATTGCAAGACAAAAAGATTTCTAAATCTGATATTTTCCTGCTGTCATTGTGAGCACGCAAACTGGGTCAAAACAACACCTTTTTCTCCCCGCGAAAGTTATCGAGTAGCCTGCTTGTTTTACGTTCGCGTTCTAAACCCAGTTTTTATTCAGGTTTTATGTTTTCATTACCATTATTTTCGTCTGTTTTTTATGTGTTGACATAAAACAATGTGCTAAGTAGTTTAAAAAATAATTTCCATTTACTTCTTGACCAGGTACGGTTCGCGCAATTGAACGTCTGTTAAAAAAATCCAGTTAGTGGGAAGGAATCCATTTAACGACACTCTAACGGTGAGTGAGGAAGAACACTAGACAGTATGTGGAGGCTTGGCCGAGGGAGTGTGAAGAAGAAGAAGAAAGAAGAAGAAGAAGAAGAAGAAGAAGAAGAAGAAGAAGAAGAAGAAGAAGAAGAAGAAGAAGAAGAAGAAGAAGAAGAAGAAAGAAGAAAAAGAGAAGAAGAAGGAGAAAGAAGAAGAGAAAGAAGAAGAAGAAGAAGAAGAAGAAGAAAGAAGAAGAAGAAGAAGAAGAAGAAGATTGACAGGAAACAGAGCAGGGTGCAGGGCACTGGGCCTCATCTCCTGTTGCTGGTCTGCAATCAATGAGGCGTTCGATGAATTGGAGCCACTAGGCCTAGTGCAGCAGCCATGGAAGAAAACACAGCCTGCCTGCCTGCCTGCTTGTCTGCCTGCCTGCCTGCATGTCTGCCTGCCTGACGACAAGGTTTCCGCTGCACTTTGCTCAGGATCTTTTTCGTTGTTGTTTTTGTTTATTTGTTTGTTTGTTTTGTTTTTGGTTGTTTTCCATTGTCCACTTTTGTACGAAGCAGAGGAGAAACTAGCCTCTTGTCAGAGACTTTTCATGTTTCGTGCAATGACGTTTTATCAGAGTGAGTGGGTGAGTGAGTGAGTGAGTGAGTGAGTGAGTGAGTGAATGAGGGAGGGTGTGTGTGTGTGTGTGTGTGTGTGTGTGTGTGTGTGTGTGTGTGTGCGTGCGTGCGTGCGTGCGTGCGTGCGTGCGTGTCTGTCTGTGAGAGAGAGAGTGAATGAGACAGACAGACAGACAGACAGACACAGACAGCTCTGTGTCTGTGAGTGTACATGAGAGCAAAACTTAGAAGACAGCACGAATACAGAACAGAGTACACAGCCATTCATGCGCACGCACGTATACACAGTCACAGCCTGAGAGAGGAGGAAAGGGGAACAGAGAGAAAGAACGGGTAGGAGACAGAGAGGCCTAAGAGGGGGGGGGGGGGGGGGGGGGGGTGGGGGGGGTGCAGAAAAACAGGAGAGACAGACAGAGACAGACAGAGGCAGAGGATTAGGCACTTTACACACGTCTATTAAACCCACAAGGAAAGTAAGTGCAACCGTCTCTGGGGGTCAGTCAGCTCTGTACGGTTGGAGCAATTGACCGTTATATTATCGACCCAACGGAGGGACCTGTCGGCTGCCCCATGCCAAACCCAAGGTGGACTGAAAGCAGCGATAAGAGCATTGACTGACTGACAGACAGCTCCCCAGCAACCAAAGCAGCTTGCCTCTCTCTCTCTGTGCCCAGACGTGGACAGTTTCTCTGAGTAATACTCTTTCTCTCCTATCAGCAGAGGCAGACTGGTGGTGTTGCTCGAAATATACCGGTTTTATATCGATACCGTTTACAGATTGTATACAGTTATGTTTCCTCTCCTCTTCCCCCACTTTTTGTTTTTAATCCGTGATAAAATTAGTGATTCCAAATGTGTGCAACCGATTTCTGTCTTGCAATGCGCACAACCTACCTGGTATCTTATCTCCAGTAACCATGCCATTTTCCTCCACCCACAACAACCCAGTACCAAAATCTGAAACCAGCGCCACGTCCTCAATGCCCCATTGTTCTCTCACTTCCCATCCTCTTTACCCCCCCCCCCCCCCCCCCCCCCAACACTCTCTGCCCATGAACACAAAAGGAGCGCTTACCGCTCTCTGTTGATCTCTCTTCTACGGTGATTGATCAGGTTTTCATACAGGGTTCCATAACCATAGTCTTCACTTTCTTTCAGAAGCCCAAAGATGCAAGGAGCTATATACGAAAGCCTGAAGAAAATGGCACAGCTTCCACTACCCCCTCTTACACAGACAGTATTCCATCATTCTCAACTTCATGTGAGATATCTTTCCTGCTCTTGAGTTATAGTCTCTAAATCGAAAAGCTCCGCTGGGACTTTGATATAACACCATCATCAACAGCGTTATCAAATGGGTGACCGTGTACAATTCCATCTGGGAATGGTGTGTTTTTATGAAAGCATAGAGGATCGCTGTCATCAAAGTTTGTCATAAGTGAATTCTCTCTCTCTCTCTCTCTCTCTCTCTCATCTCTCTCTCTCTCTTCTCTCTCACTCTCTCTCTCTCTCCTCTCTCTCTCTCTCTCTCTCACCATCCCTCCCTCCTCCCCAAACCCTGGTAAAAAAAAAAAATCTATAAGCTAGCATCAAAACAAGTAAAGAAAGCGCCGCACTGCCCAACCTTCAATTAGCGGTACACTGCCAAAACACAACCAACATAATCATTACTACCAGTACTACTACAGTAAGGGGGAAAAGGTTTTTTCAACCCAACTGGCCCACTGGCTGTAGGAAGTATAAAAAAAAAAAAGAGAAACAGGCCCTGCGGTATGTGGCTTGACAAACACAGACATTCTTCCCAACGATTAAGAGCAATAGAGTTAATCTATCGTACAGGACCAAGTCAACAAGGTTTTGTGCTATTCCTTCCTTCTTTCTCCCCCTTTACAGTTTTGTAATCGTCTTCTGCTGTTCCCCTCCTATACAACAGGGGATTGTCGGAGGGGGGTGAGTGGGTCATACAGAGAGAGAGAGAGAGAGAGAGAGAGAGAGAGAGAGAGAGAGAGAGAGAGAGAGAGAGAGAGAGAGAGAGAGAGATTTTACAAAAAGGCTTTGGCCCATACATGAATGGGGGCTCTCCAACTATTTAGCTTTTTACTGAGTTAAGGGGGGAAAAAGCAGCACACAACAACAGAACAAAGTTCATTTGCCAACTAGAATCGTTGTAACCAGAACCGTCACTTGAGACAGACAAGACAGACAGACACAGACAAACAGAGAGGGGAAGACAGAGAGACAGACTCAGAGATTACTTTCAATACTAACAGGAAAAAATCAAACAACACCGGAGAGCAAAGAATATCATCGTAACAGGGAAAAACCCAAACAACACCGTATAGCAAACAATATCATGGACTGGGATACTGAAGTAAAAGATGAACAAAAAAAACGCGGCAGACATTTTTTTAACATACCAAAATTAATGCACAATGAAAATGGAATTCGAACACATATACTTTCTGTACTTAATGATCTTCCATGTCTACCACTGCCCCCGTAAATACTCGGTAAAGACTCTAGCTGTATCAGCAGTATTTCTGCCACCAATTCCCGGTCCAATGTTTCACCAGACACATACAACCCCATCGGTTCATTAGCAGCAAGAGAACAAGTACCGCGGACCCCATTCACGCAGCGATTTTTGTGAAGAGTTGTGCGCTAATACGCTCATTATTCCTGACGCTTGAACACCGTGACCCAGCCAAAAGACAATTGGTGACACAGGCAGGTAGAGAAATAGGAAGGGGGTATAGCAGATGAAGGTGTTTGAACACCTGCCGTGCTAACGGCCGGGAGGCGTCGTTGGGGAGGCTAGACAAGACCTACTCCCGTGAACGATTTCCTTTTGTGCCAGCAATTTTTTTACCGCTTCACACTCACTTCACGGCTGGTTTGCCGGACATTGTTTACTCCTCTCTCCTGCCTCGTCATTCTGCTTCTTCTTCTTCTCTCACTATTCTTCACTGTGTTATGAGGACTACTTCAGGTAATGGTTATACCTGTGTTCACGACAGTCTATATCACACACGGTTTTTAACTGAATGATCCACACTTGGATCTGCCTTTCTGAAAGCCTACCTGAATGCTTTAAGTATTTTACATTTATCAAAATGCTATACCAGTCTATTCAAGATAATTCTCCCGTACGTTTTTCCTGCATGTGAAAGTTGATGCAATGGGTCTATAGCTATTTTTGTCTTTTTTGGAATTTGCCTTGTTCTAGTAGAGGAACATAGACTGTTATAATTGCTTAGTATGCAGATGACCTTTGCACATGGATGACGACGACGATGAAAAAGACAACACCGTAAAGACCATTAAACTACATTAGAAAAATATACCTTCTTCAGCTTGAGCTTGATAAACATAGTATTTATATGATGGGGGTGGTTTCATGTTGTCTCCAGAGAAAACTAATAATTATTGTACTCAACAACAACATGTTCTTTGAAAACAATAATTGGGCAATAACAAAACAATAGGAACCAGAACAAAACCACCAACAACAAAAACAACAAAAAGACCACATAGCTTTATTCTTCACATTTTAGACATGGGAATGCCTCCTCTCTCTCTATCTCTCTCTCCTCTCTTCTCTCTCTCTCTCTCTCTCTCCCCCATAAACAGCACACACACACACACAACACACACACACACACACAACACACACACACACACACACACAACCACACAACACACACCACACAATCTTTACACTTGATCACCTGGTTCACTCAAGCCCAGGGCTGGATAAAAAATATAACAGAGCTACTTTTATGAGCCCTCTAATAATAAAATTTACTCATTGTTCATTGTTCTATTTCAGTTCCATCTTAAAAAAAGAAAAATCAACGACAAGTTAAGTACAAGCTGTGACCTATTGCCATTTCTCAAGTTACTCCTTCCACTTTAATTCCCTTCTTCTACTACTCCGCGCAAAGAGCGAGCATTCTTCCCTGAGCAGCAGATGTTAGTTCCGAAACATCGCTAAAGCTGCATACTCCATACATGTCATTCATATGCCTGTGAATGGGCTTCCTACTAGTGCGAACAATGTATTGGCTGGACTGTGAATGAACGGAAAGAAATGAAAGAATGATGGAATAAACGAATGATTGAACGCGTGAATGAGTTAGTGAGATGAAGAAAGTGGATTTAATGTCAAAGAGGTTTGGTCGAGTTGTAGTATGAATAGAAATAAGGAACGAAAGAAGGAAAGAATGAACAGGCAAATGAGTTAGCCAGTGAATGAACGAATGAATGAATGAATCAATCAATCAATGAATGCATATTGGTCAAAGCCTATTCAGTACCTATTTTATCCACCTGATAATGTGTCAGTAATATGCACTTGATGTAAACCCCACCCTCCTTTCTCTCTCTCTCTCTCTCTCTCTCTCTCCCCATCTCTTCTCTCCCCCTCTCTCTCTCTCTCTCTCTCTCTGTGTCTCTTTTCTTTCAGTCTGTCTGTCTGGTCCGGGGCTGTTTTGTTTTCTCTGTTCTCTTGTCTGTCTCTCCTCCGTCTGGTAGTTTACTTTTTTTTTCAATTGGCCTTCTATCATGGCAGGGGACACAAAACAAAACTCGCTCCCGAAATTCAATAAACATAACTTGATACGGCTTGAACGTTAACTCCCTAAAAAAATGCAGGGAAATCCATAAAAAATGCCCCTTAAAAAAAAAAACCACACAAAATAACTGAGCTTCTCATCAATATAAATCTGCAACATAATACAGAACGATAAATATAATTTACAAACTATTAATTAACTGGACAGCACAATCTTTAAAAAAAATCTATCTCTAAAAATGTTTTCTGCAATTTTACAGTCATAACTTGAGGAAAGGGAGGTTTCAAAGGGTTTGGCCATTGTGTCCATCACAGACAAAAAAAAGATTCCTTATCATCAACAAAAATATTTTGGAAAAGTTTGTTTATGAAGGTCAAAA
>JASPKP010004908.1:7500-12500 GCA_030674155.1 Stramonita haemastoma | reverse complement strand
CACTCGATCAGAAGACAAAAATCAGAAGTCACAATAAAAGATTTTGATAATGAAAGAATAGAAAAGTGTTAATAGGTAAAGAGCAAACAAGAGAAGAGAAATAAACAACTGAAAACATCAATCCACCACCATCTGTCAAAAATTATACATGTGACATAAATCATACATTTGGATAAAAGGGGGAAATTTTTTTTTAAAAACTAATATCCTTATTGGAGGGGGGGGGAGATTACTGCCAATAAAAATATAAATAAAATCAACAATTATAATGATCCAAATACCAAAAGTAAGGAACCATACCAAGTATCAAACAACAGGCAAGAATTAACACAGAGATACAATATTAAGGTAATGTTATAAAGTCACTGATTCAGAAACGAAAATGATAAGTAAGAATCAATGATGATTTTGAGTTGAATAAAGAAAGCAAGAAAAACAATGAAAAAACAAAAACAAAACAAAAACAAAGAAAAGGCGCAATAATTAAGAGTAAACATGAAAATATGATGAGGTTAAATGACTGAAAGCATCAATCTACCACCATCTAACATCAAATAAGTCCCATAAAACAAGATTTTGATAAAGGGGAGAAGAACAACAACAACAGGTAAGGAATACGACAGAGATACAATATTAAGGTAATGTTATAAAAAGGCACTCATTCAGAAGCAAGATATGGAGTAAGAATCAATGATTATTTTGATTTGGATGATAAAAAAAACAAAAACAAAACAAACCAAAAAAAACAAATAAACAAACAAAAACAAACAAACAACACACACACACACACACACACACACACCAACCAAAAAAAAAAAAAAAAAAAAAAAAAAAAAAAAGGCGCAATGATTAAAGAGCAAACATGAGAACATGATGAGGTTGAATGACTGAAAACATCAATCCACCACCATCTGTCATCAAAATAGTCCCATACAGCATAAGTTTGATAAAAGGGGGGAAAGAACAACAACAACAAACCCAACTCACACACACACACTCACACACACATACACACACACACACACACACACACACACACACACACACACACACACACACACACACACACACACACACACACACACACACACACACACACACACACACACAAAAGGGCGCAATAATTAAAGAGCAAACAGAGAATATGATGAGGCTAATGACTGAAAACATCAATCCACCACCATCTAACATCAAAATAGTCTCATAAAACATAAGTTTTGATTAAAGTGGAGAAGACAACAACAACAAAAAACCCAACTCACACACACACACACACACACACACACACACACACACACACACACACACACACACACACACACACACACACACACACACACACACACACACACACACACACTCTCTCTCTCTCTCTCACACACACACACACACACCTCTCTCTCTCTCTCTCTCTCTCTCTCTCTCTCTCTCTCTCTCTCTCTCTCTCTCACACACACACACACACACACACACACACACACACACACACACACACACACACACACACACACACACACACACACACACACACACACACGCACACAGAGGGAGGGAGGAGGAGAAGGGGGAGAAGGAGAAGGGGATATAATTGGTTTATTATTTTTGGTGCATCAAGTGGATTAGAAGGTGAATTTTGAAGGTTGTCAATGATTGATGCTCTTTAATTGAATCGGGAAGGGAGTTCCACAGCACAGGGCCTGAGTATAGTAAACTAGATTTAAACAAGTCTATTCTTGGGATTGGGACACTTGGCTTTTCAGTATTTCTGGAATGATTCATTGCGAACTTATCTCTTAAGGATGTGGGGACAGCTCCTGCCATTATCTTAAACATAAAAATGTCTTTGTTATATTTTAGTCTTTGGTGTAGGGGGAGAATATTTAACTGGGTATAATCCACTTCAAATAAAGTTGTTTTCTTCAGGAGGATAAGTTTGAGAGCACGTTTATACAGACTTAGTAACGGTTTCATAGTGTTTGCACTGGCAGAATCCCATAGGGTTGAGGCATAGTCTATTGAGGATTGTATGTAAGCTTGGAAGAATAATTTCCTTGAATTGTGGTCAAGGAAATGTTTAATTTTAGTCAACTGGTATACTCTTTGGGACAAATATTTGCATAGATGAGATATGTGGTAGAACCAGCTGAGATTTTCATCGATTGTTATTCCTAGAACTTTGTGATGAGAGGTTTGTTCAATTGCTTCCTTTCTTATATGGATTGGAAACTGTTTATGAGGTAAATTTTGTCGCTTTTGTCTGGTGGTGATAAGCATGCATTTTGTTTTTTGGGGGTGAATAGACATATGGTTCAGTTCTGTCCATTTGACAAGATCATTGCAGCTTTGTTGTAATATGGTTGCAAGAGAGTCAATGTCGTTATGGCTTGTATGTATGGTTGTATCGTCAGCAAATAGTTCACATTTAGATTTGATAAGTAGAGGAAGGTCATTTATGTATAAGGAAAAGAGAATAGGTCCTAGTATAGATCCCTGTGGTACTCCATAATGAATGGGTTTTAGATTGGATGTGGATGTAGTTGTTGAGACACACTGTTGTCTGTTTTTAAGATAAGAAGCAAGTAGTTCTAGACTATCTGATGATAGATTGTACAGTTCTAGCTTTCTGATGAGGAGTGTGTGGTCAATTGTATCAAATGCTTTTTTGAAATCTACAAATAATACTCCACAAATATTGTTTTCATTAATGTTTGATAGCCAATTGTCTATGAGACTAGTCAGTGCAGTATGACATGAGTGATTTTGTCTGAATCCTGATTGATTAGGGTGAAGAAGGTCGTTAGTGTCTATATGACGGACTAAGTGTTTATTTATATGTTTTTCCAGGGGTTTTGAAAGGAGGGATATAATAGAGATTGGCCTATAATTTGAGGGATCTGAAGTGTCACCAGATTTGTGGATGGGGATTACTTTAGCAGTTTTGAAGGCATTGGGGAAATAGTTCTTTTCAAGACATTGGTTATATACATATGTTAGGGTGTCTGTGATAACTGGAGCTGACAGTTTCAGAATTCTGCTGTCTATTCCATCAAGACCTCGTGTCCTTGATTGTTTGAGGTGAATTAAATAATTATAGACCTCAAAAACTGAAATGAATGGTATGTGAAGTTTTGACGGAATATGCTTGTCTTGGCAGTATTGTCTTAATGTGTTGAGGTTATTGGATTTTGAATCATCATTGTTAACAACGTTAGTAGAGACGTTTATGAAATGATTGTTGAGTTGTTCAGCAGTAACATCTTTGATTACATTTGATTTGGAAGATGATTGTTTATTTGTTATTTGATTTATGGCCCTCCAAATAATTTTTGAGTTTTGTTTGGAAGACAGTAAATCTTGGAAATATTTCTTTTTTCTTGACGTTTCTGTGAGTTTATGGCGTTTCGTAATCTATTTGACTCTTCATGATATTTATGTTTTTTTAATAAATCTCTAAGATAACATGCTTCTTCTAGTTCTTTTGTAATCCAAGGCGGTTTGGGGACATGTTTGACCCTTATGGTTTTAAGTGGAGCATGTTTGTTGTAGATTTCAGTGAAGGTTTTTATCCAGAATTCAATGGCCCTGTCTGGATCAGTAATGTTTAATGTTTCTGAGAGCATAGAGTTACTTAGATCAAGAAGGAAAAGCTGTTCATTAAATTTTGCAAAAGAACGATATGTTATGGTTTTATGTCCAGGTTTGGGAATTTTTGCTCCTTTTTTTGACCATGTAGTACAGACTGGGTAGTGATCGCTGCAGTTATAGACAGGGACACATGTTTCTATGATGTTTTTGGGATTTGATACGTAGATGTGATCAATTATTGTGCTTGAATTTGGTGTGACTCTCGTGGGTAAACTAACTAGTTGGTGAAGGTTGAATGAATTAGTAATTTGCGTCCATATATTATTTACTTTTGTTAAATCAATATTAAAATCACCTAGTAGTATTACTTCCCTGGATTCTAATAGAACTACATTCATCATTTCGTCAAACTTGTCTATCCAATTTTTTCTTTCTGCTGGATTCCTATAGCAGAATCCCATTGCAATAGGTGGTGAACCTTTCATGGAGATTTCAAACCAGACAGATTCTACATCACAATGTTCAAGATGAATGAGACGCTTGAATGTTATAGATTCACTAATGTATATGATGATTCCTGTTTCTTTTTGCCTTTGTGGATCCTTTCGTATGATTTTATATCCTGGGATATATAAATCAGTGTCTACTATGTGTTTCGAGAGTCTTGATTCAGATAGCCCTAGTATGTGAAATGGTTTGCCATGGTTTCTAATAAGTGTTGATATGTCTTCAATTTTATTGACTGCATGATTTATATTTAAGTGACAAATTCGTAGGCCTTCCTTAGAGGGCCACGTGTTGTGTCTTGAATGCATCAGTTGTGTTGGTTTTTGCTGGAGATGTGATAATGTGTCCTAAGACAAGAAAAGGTGAAAATCAATTAGAGATGAATAGGAATAAAGGGCAGTGGGCACTCAATAGGGGTAAGGATGAAAGTAAGAAAAAAAGTGAAAAAACTAGACTGATTTTAGTTGCTCGATGTGATAATGTGTGTAAAAACTGGAAGGTGACAATCAATGAGAGATAATTAGGAATAAAGGGGAGTGGGCACTCAATAGGAGGAAGGATGAAATGTAGGAAAGAAAGGGGGAAAAAGAAAAAAGACTGCTTTCAAGTTGCTCAGAAAAATACACCAACAGTGTATATAAATATAGATCTATAACCCAATCCAACCAACAACAATGTAATGTAGCAACAGGAAGGGTGAAAAATCTATTTTATATGGAATAAAGGGGATGTGAGTGGGGCACTCAATTAGGGGTATGATGTAATGTAAGAAGAAAAAAAAAAATTCAATAGTTACTCAGAGACACACAGACACAATCAAACTAACAACAATATAAAATGGCCAATATAAGAGACAAAAACAAACAAAACAAGACAAAAACAAAAGGAAAATGTATATGAGCTGTGGG
>JASPKP010004907.1:0-12500 GCA_030674155.1 Stramonita haemastoma | reverse complement strand
GTCCAGTCTTTCTTGACTAATGGGGATGTTGTATCCCTGACAGAATCCCTACTCCTCATGCCAGTGACCTTCATGGACTCTGTAGCTGGTGTGCTACAACCAAAGACACCAGATTTGACTGTGGAGACAGTGAATATCCCTGACCATGGCATACCCATTCACACTCCATCCACTTCTCCCCTTCATGCTACACTGGAGACAGCTTCCCCAAAGGTCGACATTGTGTTACTACCACCAACCCCACAGCAAAGCAAAGACAGTTCAGATGGTGCCATGAACTCTGAACTGGACATCAGCTATTCCGCCTCCTTCTCTGAATCTGACCATGAAGGATCATCTCAAAAACATTTCACTTCTCCAACAAAAGAGAGGAACACACGCTCGCAAAAACTCCACAAACTGCGCAGAAGAACCCTGTGTGTCACCCCAAAGTCGCTGAGAAAGTCAAGAGCAGCTGTAAAATTGGCATGCTACAGCAACAAAATCCAGCAGCTGCAAGATGAAATAGCTGATCTTCAGCTGTTCCAGGCTGACTTTCAAGCTACAGTACAGTCCCTGATTGAGGATGCAAAAGTGTGTGCAAAAAATGAAATACGTGCTCACATTGCATCAAAAATGGACACACTTCACTCCCTCAACGACTCCCTGAAGTCTGACATCTCCCAGTTAGACAAGGAAGTAAGTGTCCTGAAAAAGGAAAACCACGCCCTTAAAAGTGAAGTGGGAAGCATCCGTGCAGACTTAAAGAAATCCAAGTCTGCAGGTTCATGCGACGCCTTCACACAGTGTGACAGCAAAGGACTGAAGCCTGCAGCTGAAAACAAGGCCAGATCTGTGCCACCCACCAAGACAACTCCACTTCCACCATGCCATCTTGCAGTTCTCCACCTCCATCTACAACAAAGCTGCAAGATGGCCACAATGTCAACCCCTGTGACAACACCCAGAAGGACCCAGACTCCCAGCAGTCAAATCTACCACAAGAAAGATCTTCCTTGGCATCCAATGAAAACCAAACAGTTCCGGTGAAATCTAATCCTCTTGAACTGATGCAGAACAATTGTCAGGAGAGAAAGAGTATTTACAATGTTCAAACAGTAAATCGTTTTCACCCCTTGAGTGAGGAAGCCAGTGCTGAGCAATCCCCTGTGAATAACAAGCATCGTGTGACAGACTGTCCTAGTGCCACCACAGACCCAGCTCCAAGAGTAAAAAAACTCAATCGAAAACCAAGCGAGGTTCTTTCTTCTCGTTCGGTTCCTAGGAAAAGCTCTATTCTGCTGATTGGTGATTCAGTCATCAGGGACATAGACCTACACAGACTATCAAAACAACATGACTCATCAAGAATCTGTATTAGTGGCATGTCAGCAGCTGACTTGTCTGATTGGTTGCAGCACCAAAGTGTCTCTCCACATCTGAAATGTTTGATTATACATGTTGGTGTCAATGACTGTAGAACCACAGGACAAGTGGCCAGAGATACTTGGTGTGACCTTATTTACCTGGCCAGTCAGGTGTTCCCCAATGCCAGGATTATTCTTAGCTCAATAATCCCAGCCCGTGGCAAACACCATCTCAACACACTGATATCGCCATCTAACCACAACATGAAAAAGGCTTGCGAACTGCTGAACACAGAGTTCATTGATAACACACCCACCTTCACAACCCACACTGGAGGTCCAAAGTTAGCTCTGTACGCTAACCTCATTCACCCTAGTCTTGCTGGCACAGCCAAACTGGCTCTGAAATTAAAGCCATTTTTATCTCCCTCTCATTCTCATGTCAGTGACCACAGACGAAATGAAACCATGCTACCTAACCAAGATTGTACATCCCCTCATAGTGACTACCCCCCTGTAGATTCAATGAATCATTATCCAAACCTGAACAGGGGTGATAGTGCAAACACTAATTCCAAACAAATTGCAAGCGCCTCTGATTGTGCCTTTCCCCCACCTCCTCTCCCAATGCATGACGTCATGCAGTCTAGTCAAGGGAACAACAACAAAGGCCTTAAGCCTAGTGTGAGCCCTGCCCCACAAACTGAGTGGACCACTGAGCCAGTCTACTACCGCCCCATCCCACATTGAATAGGCCTAGGCCTAGGTCTAGCACCATGCAGCCCAGTCAGTTAGCACACAGCCAGTGGCATTCCCCACATCAAGGAATGACCACAGCAGTCACTGGCCAAGCTGGCATGTGGAATAGATTAATGCCGGCCCCTATCAACCCCTACGATCAGATTTTCGCCAACCTAATGGCTTACATGAACTCCCAACGCCAACTTTATGCTTAGGCCTAGTCCCTTTACTCATTATTATGCATAAATATGTTATAGAGTTTGAGTATGCTTGTCCTATGTGTGTGTGTGTGTGTGTGTGTGTGTGTGTGTGTGTGTGTGTGTGTGTGTGTGTGTGTGTGTGTCGTGTCTTGTGTCTGTGTCTCTGTGTGTGTGTGTGTGTGTGTGTGTGTGTGTGTGTGTGTGCATGTGTATGTGTGTGTGAGAGAGAGAGCATGCTTGTGCCTGTGCATATGTGTGTGTGTGTGTGTATCTGTGTGTGTGTGTATCTGTGTATCTGTGTGTGTATGTGTGTGTGTGTGTGTGTGTGTGTGTGTGTGTTTTGTGTGTGTGTGTGTGGAGAGAGAGAGAGAGAGAGAGGAGAGAGAGAGAGAGAGAGAGGAGAGAGAGAGAGGAGAGAGAGAGAGAGAGAGAGTAGATTGCAAAAATTGTAAGTTTGAGAATGAATGTGTTAAGGCATGCTGACAGTGGATGCAGGTTACTATTTCCTATCACTGATATTGTATTGGCTAGGCTACTGTAAGTGCAGTGCTAGTTGGTGAAGTTGTAAGGGTTGTGTTCAGTGCTTTTTTTAAGCATATTAAGCGAATTTCACTTGTTCCCCTACTTAACTGTTGAATTGTCTGGGTTTTTTGTTTTTTTGTTTTGTTTTGTTTTACTGACTGGTTGTTATATTACTATACCAGGTTTTCCTCTTCCAATTCTACCTTTTGATTGTTGACTTGATTGATGATTGTGTTTTATTGAATGGTAGTTAGTTACATTATTGTACCAAGTTTGTGGTTTGTTTTGAATTTTGATTGTTGATTGACTGATGATTGTGCTTTATTGACTGGTGTTTAATTACATTACTGTAGCAATTTTTCCCCTTTTTTGATTTAAAATTTGATAGTTGTTACTGTACCAAGTTTTTCCTTCCTTTTGTTCTGCTTTTTTATTGTTGAATTGATTTATGTTTGTATGTTACTGATTGGTGGTTACATTACTTCACCAACTTCCTCTCTTTTTTGTTTACTCTAAATTTTGTACTACTCTTGATTGTTGTTTTTACCTTTGATTATTTCCTTTGATTACTTTTTGATTGTTGATTTGACTGACGTTTGTGCTTCACTGATTGGTTGAAAGTACACTATTGTACCTAGTTTTCTTTCTATTGTTCTGCATTTTCTAGATGTGTTCTACTCTAGATACATGGCCTTCTCAGGAAGGACTTCGTGTAGGATACCTAAATATCAATAGTGCCAGGAACAAGACTGAGGAAATATCATCAATTATACACAATAAAGGAAATAGCTTTCACATATTTTGTGTAGCAGAATCGAGACTCAACAACTTAATTTCTGATTCAGATATGTATATCCCAGGTTATGACACTGTGCGACTTGATCCTGTGACTGTCAGATCTACTGGTTTGCTTTTATACTGTGCCACCTCTCTATCCTGGAAAAGACTAACACATCTTGAACAGTTTCATGTAGAATCTATATGGATAGAAATCACATTTAGACGCTGTAAATCGATTATACTTGGCTTCATCTACAGGAACCCTGCTGAAACAATTGACTGGTATGATAAATTCAACTCAATGATGGATGCCGCAATTCTAGAGTCCAAAGAAATCTTTCTTATGGGAGATTTCAACATAGATCTGACAATCCCTGGATCAAAATGGAACATCAATTATGCCATGTATGGTTTAGAGCAAATAATTGATCGTCCAACTCGAATTACTAATAACACTAGCACCCTCATTGATCACATTTACACTACTTCAAAGACCAACATAGCAGAAACATGCTCAGTGCAGACAGGTTGTAGCGATCACTCTTCCATTTGCTTTACATGGCGGAAAAAAGGAATAAAGATACCCAAATCAGGACACAAGGAGATATCCTACCGCTCCTTTAGACGCTTTGATAAAGATGCCTTCATTAATGATATTCTTAATTCAAACTTAGACTATGTTTATCAGATTACAAATCCAGATGATGCTGTTAACTATTGGATAGAGACATTCATAGCTACCTATGATAAGCACGCTCCATTTATTAAGAAAAGAATAAAATATTTCATGAAACCTCCATGGTTAACAAAAGAAATTGAAAACGAAATGAATCTAAGAGACTATTTATTAAAATCGAAGCAAAGAGATGAATATAAAAAGCAAAGAAACAAAGTCAATTCAATAAAGCGCAAAGCCAAAACAAAATACTTTCAAGATTTGCTATCTTCAGCCCAAAATCCAAAAGCGATTTGGAAAGCCATTAATACCTTAACTAATAACTCAAGACATAACTCCCAAAAAGTCATAAAAGAAATATCAGCAGAAAACCTGAATTCTCACTTTGCAAACATTGCTGACTCTATAATATCTAATGATAAAACAGAAACAAATGAGCTGATTGAATTAAAGCAATTCTGTTCATCAAAGAGCATCTCATCTGATTTTGTTATACCCCCAATAACAGTAACAGAAGTGCTTAATAGTATACTCAAATTGAAACAGTCAAGATCAAAAGACCTAGACAAAATTGATAGTCAAATATTAAAAATCAGTGCATATGCTATAACTGACACCCTAACCTACATATTTAACTTGTGTATTGACAAGAATTACTTCCCAATGAAGTTTAAACGAGCAAAAGTAATACCCTTACACAAATCAGGAGACCGAACCAATCCATCAAACTACAGACCAATATCCATACTGTCAATCCTATCTAAACCATTAGAAAAACATATACAGTTTCACTTACATTCTCATTTTAAAACATATGATCTAATTAATGAAAACCAGTCAGGTTTTCGTGAAAACCATTCTTGCCATACAGCCTTAATACAACTCATTGAGCATTGTCTTTTGAATATCAATAATAATGAAATCACAGGAGTCCTTTTTCTAGACTTTGCTAAAGCCTTTGACGTGATTAGCCACTCTCTCCTTATCAAAAAATTAAAATGCTATAAAATTTCTAACCAAGCATTATCATTTTTAGACTCATTTCTCACTAATCGTCATCAACTTGTTGAAGTTGGGCCTAGGAGATCAACCTTATTACCCGTGAAATATGGAATACCTCAGGGATCAATACTAGGACCACTTCTTTTCTCCATTTATATTAATGACCTACCTCTGCATATCCATTGTTCATGTCATATGTTTGCTGATGATACATCAATTCAATGTAACAACAATGACCCAAACCAGCTTGTGAATGATATGCAGGCAGATATCAATAAACTTATCGAATGGACAGAACTCAATCACATGTCTCTTAATTCTAATAAAACAAAATGTATGTTTATAACTACTCGGCAAAAAAGACAGAAATTGCGTTCTCCATTCGCGCCTATATATATCCATGGACAACAAATCGATGAAGTAGTCTCACACAAAGTACTAGGTGCAGTAATTGACAACGATTTGTCTTGGTCAGATCACATAGCTGCATTAGGAAAAAGAATCTCAGTAAGATTATATCAACTTAGGAAAATCAAAAATTTTCTAAATCTACAGTCACGAAAACTATTCTTTCATGCACATATTCTATCTCTTATAAATTATGTTTCTACCTTATGGGACAGTGCCAGTGAAACAAACCTAAAGCATATAAGCCGCCTACATAAAAGAGCTGTTAAACTAATCCGATTGAATCCTAATACACTGACCACCACCAACTACAAAGAACTAGATATTCTTCCACTTAAAGACAGACTACAGTTCAACAAGTACCTATGTATGTTCAATATATTAAACGGAAAAGCCCCAAAGAGAATTGTGGAAAATTTTGCTGTCAATATATACAGGCCTACCCATAGACTGTTTCTGCCCAGGCCCCATAATAATCTCTATAAATCAAGCCTTGCATATTCAGGAAGAACATTGTGGAATAGCCTACCTCCCTGTCTGAAATCAGTTCCTTCTAAACAAATGTTTAAGAAGCTTTTGAAGAGACATTTGATGGACAAACTGTAAGTCCACGATTATGTTCGATACTACCTCACGTTTGGATGTTTGTTGTTCATGCCCATGTTATTTTGTAATTTTATCATTTGTATGTGTGACGTGAGCTTATGTTGTACTGTCTTGGGTCTGGGTTTTTTGTTGTTGTTTTTTATCTTGAGAGATTTGTTGTAAAAAAAATCCTCATTTACTTGAGTTTTTCAACAAGGTTGATATTTGTCTTTGCATGCTTTAGAAGTCATCTTTATGATTTTTTTTAGTGAGGGCAGGATGAAAAAAGTTGTGTAAACTTAATCTTTTACCCTCAATAAAGATCATTTTGACTTGACTTGACTTGACTTGACTACACACACACACACACACACTCACACACACACACACACACACTCACACACACCACACTACACACTCACACGCACACACACAAATGCGTCTTCACCAAGAAGCACCCATACCCACACCACTACAAATACGCATATACATAAATTAACACCCATTAGCATATAAACAAACAAAACCAAAAGAGCTACCCCTCCACAAACCAAATATACATTAAACATAGTATTGCTGATTGACTGTTAGCAAATGCACATACCTGCAGGTGGTGGACGAATAGGTGGTCGTATGGTGGGTGGCTTGACGCATGGGAAGCCTGCAAAATACATGAAAATACCAAATCTTGTGCCAAGTGAAAAGATGTTCAATGCAACAAACATCCTCTCAAATCGGGCCTTTCCTAATCAACTGTCACCTTACTTTGTAGGTCTAGGGCTTTTTTCTTTACTAAGAAAAAAACTATTAGCTTATGTCTAATTAACTGGAACAACCATGTATTTAAAAAGATTAACCTCAGCATGATTTATGCCCCAAATCTCTACTTATCTCCAGAAAAGAGTCAAACATGTTTTCAGATATCCTCAATCTTCCTTTCAAGATTAAGCCCATTTTGCATTTCATATCTGGGAATAAAGGACAATACCACACATGACTATCAACATGTTATGTGTAAACACAGCAGCATTGTCTGAACAATGAAATGTCAACAGTCATCCTGACTGTTGAGAGAGAGAGAGAGAGAGAGAGAGAGAGAGAGAGAGAGAGGAGAGAGAGAGAGAGAGAGAGAGAGGAGAGGAGAGAGAGAGAGAAGAGAGAGAGAGAGAGAGAGAGAGAGAGAGACAACAGAGAGAGAGGGAGAGAGAGAGAGAGACACAGAGAGAGAGAGAGAGAGAGAGAGAGAGACAGAGAGAGAGAGAGAGAGAAGAAGAAGAGAGAGAGGGGGGAGAGAGAGAGAGAGAGAGATGAGAGAGAGGGGGGGGGAGGAGAGAGAGAGAGGAGAGAGGGGAGAGAGAGAGAGAGAGAGAGAGAGAGAGAGAGAGAGGAGGAGAGAGAGAGAGAGAGAGACAGAGAGAGAGAAGAGGGGAGAGAGAGAGAGAGAGAAGAAGAGAGAGAGAGAAAAGAGAGAGAGAGAGGGGGAGGAGAGAGAGAGAGAGAGAGAGAGAGAGAGAGAGGAGGAGAGGAGAGAGAGGAGAGAGAGAGAGAGAGAGAGAGAGAGAGAGAGAGAGAGAAGAGAGAGAGAGAGAGAGAGAGAGAGAGAGAGAGAGAGAGAGAGAGAGAGAGAGAGAGAGAAGAGAGAAAGACATAAGAGAGAGGAGAGAGAACTCTAGAGAGAAGAGACAGACACAGAGAGAATGAGAGAGAGAGACACACAAGAGAGAGAGACAAAAGAGAACAGAGAGAGAGAGAGAGACAGAAGAGAGAGAGAGAGAGAGAGAGAGAGAGAGACAGACAGACAGACAGAAGACAGAGAGAAAGAAGAGAGAGACGACAGACAGCAAGACAGAGACAAAGACAGAATGAGAGATAGACCAACCGACGGACAGTCAAACAGACAGGCAGACGGACTGACAATACTGAGAGACACGGACAGACACAGACAGAGAACAAGAGGAATAAAAAGAGGGATAGACAAGATACAGAGTGAGAACACAAAGTCAGAAAGTGTGTAAATTTGTAAATTGTACAGGAGAGAAATAAGAATGTAATGAAAGAGTGCATCACTCCACTCACCAATTCTCCATTTGGAAGAGCCTCTGGATTTGGCAGCAACAAAAACACGTCTGACACGAATACCACGACGTGTGCCTGCATTGTATCTCAAGAAGGCCCGCCTGAGTCCTCTCCTTGCCACTGTGATGCCGCCTCTTGACCAGCTGATGGAGAAACGTCTGTACTTCTTGCAGTTCAATGGGTTGCGTCTGTGACGTCTTCTGACCAACACACCCCTACTTCTACCCCTTACTTTCCTTCGAATGAGTGACAGTCTTCCTTTTCGGGATCCTCCAATGATAATTTCATACCCATTCTTGCCTCTTCTCCCACTGCCGCTGCTGAGCAAAATGCGAGCATTGCGGCAAGCCTTCACAGCAAATGTAAAGCGAGAGATGTTTTTGATCCTGATTCTTCTGGGAACACGAACCCTCCTGTAACGCTTTCCCCTCACTCTCAGTTTCACTACACACCCACCTGAATAACAAACAATACTTTTGCCAGTAAAAACATACAACTGAAAAGAAAAGCATACAGACACTACAACTCTATTTCATTTACGTTAACGACAAAGAATCAGTACCAAACTTAAATTCAGCACAAAAATAATGGATAGCTCACATACACACATTCACACACACACACACACACACACACACACACACACACACACACACACACTCACACACACACACACACACTCACACACACACACTCACACACACTCACACATCACACTCACACACACACACACACACACACACACACACACAAATGCGTCTTCACCAAGAAGCACCCATACCCACACCACTACAAATACGCATATACATAAATTAACACCCATTAGCATATAAACAAACAAAACCAAAAGAGCTACCCCTCCACAAACCAAATATACATTAAACATAGTATTGCTGATTGACTGTTAGCAAATGCACATACCTGCAGGTGGTGGACGAATAGGTGGTCGTATGGTGGGTGGCTTGACGCATGGGAAGCCTGCAAAATACATGAAAATACCAATCTTGTACCAAGTGAAAAGATGTTCAATGCAACAAACATCCTCTCAAATCGGGCCTTTCCTAATCAACTGTCACCTTACTTTGTAGGTCTAGGGCTTTTTTCTTTACTAAGAAAAAAACTATTAGCTTATGTCTAATTAACTGGAACAACCATGTATTTAAAAAGATTAACCTCAGCATGATTTATGCCCCAAATCTCTACTTATCTCCAGAAAAGAGTCAAACATGTTTTCAGATATCCTCAATCTTCCTTTCAAGATTAAGCCCATTTTGCATTTCATATCTGGGAATAAAGGACAATACCACACATGACTATCAACATGTTATGTGTAAACACAGCAGCATTGTCTGAACAATGAAATGTCAACAGTCATCCTGACTGTTGAGAGAGAGAGAGAGAGGAGAGGAGAGAGAGGAGAGAGAGAGGAGAGGGAGAGAGAGAGGAAAAAGAGGAGAGAGAGAGAGGAGGAAGAGAAGAGAGGAGAGAGAGGAGAGAGAGAGAGAGAGAAAGAGAGAGGAGAGAGAGAGAAGAGAGAGAGAGAGAGAGAGAGAAGAGAGAAGAGAGAGAGAGAGGAAGGAGAAAGAGAGAGGAGAGAGAACTAGAGAGAAGAGAAGACAGAGAAAAGAGAGAGAGAGAAAAGAGAGAGAGAGATGAGACAAGAGAGAGAGAGAGAGGGAGAGAGAGAGAGAGGAGAGAGAAGAGAGAGAGGGAGAGAGAGAAAGAGAGAGAGAGGAGAGAGAGAGACAGAGAGAGAGATGAGAGAGGAAGAGAAGAGAGGAGAGGAAGAAGATGATGAGAGAAGGAAGAACGAAGAGAACAGAGAATAAGAGAGGAAGAAAGAACAGAGAGAGAAAAGAGTCAGAAAGAGTGAGAGAGAGAAGAGGGAGGAGACAGAGAGGGGGGAGAGAGGGAGAGAGAGGGGGGAGAGAGAGAGAGAGAGAGAGGGAGAGAGAGAGAGAGAGAGAGAGAGGAGAGAGAGAGAGAGAGAGAGGAGAAGAGAGAGAGAGAGGGAGAGAGAGAGAGAGAGAGAGAGAGAGAGAGAGAGAGAGAGAGAGAAAGAGAAGGAAAGACATAAAGAGAGAGGGAGAGAACTCTAGAGAGAAAGAGACAGACACAGAGAGAATGAGAGAGAGAGACACACAAAAGAGAGAGAGACACATAAAGAGACACAGAGAGAGATAGAGAGAGAGGAGAGAGAGGAGAGAGAGAGAGAGAGAGAGAGACAGACAGACAGAGACAGAGAGAGAGAAAGAGAGAGAGAGACAGACAGACAGACAGAGACAGAGACAAAGACAGAATGAGAGATAGACCAACCGACGGACAGTCAAACAGACAGGCAGACGGACTGACAATACTGAGAGACACGGACAGACACAGACAGAGAACAAGAGGAATAAAAAGAGGGATAGACAAGATACAGAGTGAGAACACAAAGTCAGAAAGTGTGTAAATTTGTAAATTGTACAGGAGAGAAATAAGAATGTAATGAAAGAGTGCATCACTCCACTCACCAATTCTCCATTTGGAAGAGCCTCTGGATTTGGCAGCAACAAAAACACGTCTGACACGAATACCACGACGTGTGCCTGCATTGTATCTCAAGAAGGCCCGCCTGAGTCCTCTCCTTGCCACTGTGATGCCGCCTCTTGACCAGCTGATGGAGAAACGTCTGTACTTCTTGCAGTTCAATGGGTTGCGTCTGTGACGTCTTCTGACCAACACACCCCTACTTCTACCCTTACTTTCCTTCGAATGAGTGACAGTCTTCCTTTTCGGGATCCTCCAATGATAATTTCATACCCATTCTTGCCTCTTCTCCCACTGCCGCTGCTGAGCAAAATGCGAGCATTGCGGCAAGCCTTCACAGCAAATGTAAAGCGAGAGATGTTTTTGATCCTGATTCTTCTGGGAACAGAACCCTCCTGTAACGCTTTCCCCTCACTCTCAGTTTCACTACACACCCACCTGAATAACAAACAATACTTTTGCCAGTAAAAACATACAACTGAAAAGAAAAGCATACAGACACTACAACTCTATTTCATTTACGTTAACGACAAAGAATCAGTACCAAACTTAAATTCAGCACAAAAATAATGGATAGCTCACATACACACATTCACACACACACACACACACAAAACACACACACACACACACACACACACACACCACACACACAACACACACACACACCACACTCACACACACACTCACACACTCACACACACACACACACACACACAACACACACACACAAATGCGTCTTCACCAAGAAGCACCCATACCCACACCACTACAAATACGCATATACATAAATTAACACCCATTAGCATATAAACAAACAAAACCAAAAGAGCTACCCCTCCACAAACCAAATATACATTAAACATAGTATTGCTGATTGACTGTTAGCAAATGCACATACCTGCAGGTGGTGGACGAATAGGTGGTCGTATGGTGGGTGGCTTGACGCATGGGAAGCCTGCAAAATACATGAAAATACCAAATCTTGTGCCAAGTGAAAAGATGTTCAATGCAACAAACATCCTCTCAAATCGGGCCTTTCCTAATCAACTGTCACCTTACTTTGTAGGTCTAGGGCTTTTTTCTTTACTAAGAAAAAAACTATTAGCTTATGTCTAATTAACTGGAACAACCATGTATTTAAAAAGATTAACCTCAGCATGATTTATGCCCCAAATCTCTACTTATCTCCAGAAAAGAGTCAAACATGTTTTCAGATATCCTCAATCTTCCTTTCAAGATTAAGCCCATTTTGCATTTCATATCTGGGAATAAAGGACAATACCACACATGACTATCAACATGTTATGTGTAAACACAGCAGCATTGTCTGAACAATGAAATGTCAACAGTCATCCTGACTGTTGAGAGAGAGAGAGAGAGAGAGAGAGAGAGAGAGAGAGAGAGAGAAGAGAGAGAGAGGAGGAGAGAGAGAGAGAGAGAGAGACAGAGAGACAGAGAGAAGAGAGAGAGAGACAGAGAGAGAGAGAGAGAGAGACCAACAGAAAGAGAGGAGAGAGAGAGAGAGACAGAGAGAGAGAGAGAGAGAGAGAGAGAGAGAGAGAAGAGAGAGAGAGAGAGAGAGAGAGAGAGAGAGAGAGAGAGAGAGAGAGAGAGAGAGAGAGAGAGAGAGGA
>JASPKP010004906.1:0-12500 GCA_030674155.1 Stramonita haemastoma | reverse complement strand
TAGAGAGAGAGAGAGAGAGAGAGAGAGAGAGAGAGAGAGAGAGAGAGGAGAGAGAGAGGAGACAGACAGACAGACAGACAGACAGACAGACACAGATACAGACACAGACAGACAAAGACAGACGCACAGACACACAGTCAGAGAGACAAAGACACACACAGCCAAACAGAGATACAGACAGGCAAGCAGTAATTAAAGGGGGAAAGAGTGAAAAAACAAACAAACAAGAAAATAGGATAAAAAGGATTAACCTCATGAGCACTAATGGCTGCTTCACAGAAAAGATTAAAAGGGAAAAGGGACGCCACAATAAATGTGGACGGACGTACATGGAGGGGGCAGGACAGACGTTAGAAGGAGAAGAGAGAAGACAGGATGCTCCTAATGAAGTGCCCCATGAATTTCTCCATCAGGAAATGCAAGCTACGTACATGTGATGGGGCCCTCAGAGAGAACTCGAACTCGAACTCGAACTCGAAAGGTTTATTCATGAAAAAAGGCCATTAGCCCATACGTGAATGGGGTTGCCGAATAACGATAACGATAATTGCTTTAAACTGACACACGACGCTACTCCAAGCCATGGAAACCACAGCATTGATTAGTAATGTACATCGAGACACGAAACTCTTTACTGTCCAGATATGTTACGGCATTCCGAGCCTTTCTTTCATCCAGTCTTTGTCACACACACACCCTTAGGTCTAGGCTAGGCCTAGCCAAGACACTGCTGTAATAGTTCTCTAAGTGTCACTAAGTCCCTTGAAGCACACGATAGGGTCTCTGTGTGTAGTGTGTTCTGGATTCGCTTCCCATTCCGCAAACTGGCGAGTTTGACACGTTCCTCTTTTAGCATGTTTTTCTCTTGCTGTTTGACAAACCAGTACACACATACTGGCTCAGTGTCTGGTTGGCATGCGCACTGGATCACAATGTCGTCTGACTCACACGTCACAATATCTTCACCGTCTGAATGATGTAGCACGGATTTTCTAAAGTGTGTATTTCTTTGTCTGTCTCTTAGCCTTTTTTGTACGGATCTATCAGTTAGAGTAGCCACGTACTGTTTGACATTTCTTGTGTCGAATGGACCAACAATATTATCATCGTTCACCTCAGGCTGCAAAACACACATATCAGCACAGTCACTACAATCAGACATACAGGGAGGTTCTAAATCAACCGATGATGGCAACTTAACTGATGTTTTTGTGTTGATGTCCTGTGTGTGTGTTGTTGGTAGGTCTATTCCATGTGTATCTACACATGCTGTATTCCCTTGTTCTACTCCACTGTCAGGCAGACTCGAGGCACTGAGGACACAGTCACTTTCACACACAACACTTGCCTGCTTCTCTTTATGCTTTCGAGAGCGCTCAACATCTCGTCGTCTTTGAGAAAATGATTTTTTCCTGTAGTACTGTGCTTGTGTGCTGCGATTCACTGTTGGATCCGCCATGTTGGTTGACACTGTTGTGTCCACTGGCTTCAGTCGCAAGACAAAAACCACGCTGTCCCCTTCTCCTGCCACTTTCCAGCTGGAAACTGCATTGTCAGTCAGCAGGGCGCCTAAGGTCCTCTCCACAGCCGCTGGAAGTCCAGTAACTGGCATTTTTGAATGAATTTCTAGTTTTACTGCTGCTCACAGAAAATGTACGCCCTGTCCGCTTCACTTCTCGTGACCGCCCCCCCCCCTCAGGGTGACACGTCACTTTAGCGCCAGCACTACAGCGCCATACCTTTCAGCGCCACCATTTCAGCCCGGCGTCTTTTCAGCACCGTACTTTTTAGCGCTGTACACTTTAGCGCCGGGAGACTTCAGCGCCGTACATCTCATCCGTACATCTTACTTGGAACAGACAATTCCTGTAGCTTTTGCACTGCTCCCAAGCAAGTCTCGTACCACGTACAACCGTCTTCTCCAAGGTTTGGAGACACTCCGACCAGGACTTGCACCCACAACATTGATGACAGATTTTGAAAGTGCTGCCATCTCGGCATTCAGGGAAGCTTATCAGGGTTTAGAAGTCACCGGCTGTCATTTTCATTTGGCTCAAAACGTGTGGCGCCACATCCAGGACAGTGGTCTCTCACTTGACTACATACACGACGAAAACTTCGCAAAACTGATGCGCATGCTGCCAGGCTTGGCATACCTTCCTCCCTTGCACGTTGAACAGGCCTTCGAAACTGTGTTCGATCCTGCATCTCCGGTGTATGATGCACGTGGGCAACCAATCTTCGACTACTTTGAGGACACGTATATTGGCAGACCTCGCCGTCGTGGTCCTCGTCATCCGCCGATGTTCTCCATTGACATGTGGAACGTGCACGACCGCGTCCTAACTGTTGCTGCCAAGTCCAACAACAGCTGTGAAGGGTGGCATCACGCCTTTCAGAACGTGGTCGGGGCGTGCTACCCCAATCTTTGGAGGCTGATAGAGGCCCTCAAGAAAGAAACAGGCACTAGTCCAGGCGGACGTCACACGTCTACTGGGAGGCCAGGCTCCAGCGCCCAAAAGGCGCAAGTACAAAGACTTACAGAAACGGATAAAGGCGATCGTTACACAATACAATGACGGACGTCGGGGGCTGCTTGAAACAATGGAAGGACTCGCCTTTGCTTTCATGTTCTAGTGTTGACGTCTTCAGAGACAAGCTATTCAGTTCCTTAGCAACTGGACATTACGGGTTTTGTGGAAGAATGTGGATGATGCATTCAGGTTTTAATTCATACAACGGATGTTATATGACATATCAATAAAAATCGAATTTTTAGAAAAAATGAACTTAACTCTGTGTGTGTGTGTGTGTGTGTGTGTGTGTGTGTGTGTGTGTGTGTGTGTGTTGTGTGTGTGTGTGTGTGTGTGTGTGTGTGTGTGTGTGTGTTGTGTGTGTGTGTGTGTGTGTGTCTGATAGGCTTTATGGAGAAAGAAAGGTAAAGAATAGATTCTCTCTCTCTCTCTCTCTCTCTCTCTCTCTCTCTCTCTCTCTCTCTCTCTCTCTCTCTCTCTCTCTCTCCTCTCTCCCTCCCTCCCTCTCTCCCTCCCTCTGTCCTCCTCTAGCGCTATAATGTACGGCGCTACAAAGTACGGTGCTAAAATTTCGCCAAGCTGAAATGTACGGTGCTGAAAAGTCCAGCGCTGAAGTGTACGGCGCTGAAGTATCCTCGCGCTGAAGTGTATGGCGCTGAAGTTCTGGTGCTGAAGTGCTGGCGCTGAAGTGACATGGAACCCCCCTCAGAGAGAGAGAGAGAGAGAGAGAGAGAGAGAGAGAGAGAGAGAGAGAGAGAGAGAAGAGAGAGGAGAGAGAGAGAGAGAGAGACAGACAGACAGACAGACAGACAGACAGACAGACAGACAGACAGACAGACAGACAGACAGAGACAGAGACAGAGACAGAGAGACGGAGAGACACAAGATGTGGTTCTTCTCATGAAAAATCCAATACCTCTGTTTCTCTCTATATCCTTTTCAGTCAGTCAGCCAGTCAGTCAGTCAGTCAGTCATTGATTCAATGATTCATTCATTCAGTCATTCAGTCAGTCAGTCAGATTGGCTGTTAACGAAATATGTACCGGATGGGAATCGAAGCCACAGCCTTCCAACCAGGAGTTTACTGTCATAACCACTGGTTAAGATGGCTAGTGAACTGTGTGCTATTGTTTTTTTTTGTCATGACCAGATGCTATCAGAACACACACACACACACACACACACACACCACACACACACACACACACACACACACACACACACACCACACACACACACACACACACAGACACACACAGACACACACACACACACTCCTACATAAACACCCACCTACCCACCCATCCACACTCCCCCCCCACACGTGCCCCCACACACGTACCCCCCCCCACACACATTTGCACTACAAATTCTTGATTCATAAAGATGATACATTGTTTTTCTTATTTAAGATATATACCCACAGTACCAGTCCTTTATTTCCAGAAACAGAAATACCTATGTGAACACCGAGGCACCCCGTATGTCGAAACGAGCAATAGTTAATCTTATGACTGAACAGTTAAGAAAAATCTTCATTACCCACATCAATTAGATAAATGCTTGGGCTTTAACACGAAACTCTCATGGTGATAAAAATAAGTTGATGCAGAAAAAAGACTGATTCTAAAGTACCAATTTAATTCACAAAGGTCATATATTTTGTAGACAATATCTTTAAAAAAAAAGAAAAAAAGCCCACATAAGCATTGAGATTTAGAACAAGGAAGTTAGAGGAAAATAGGCCTGCAAGGCTAAAAACTGGATAATGGCAAAGGAAATGACCAAAAGTTTCAAGAAAGAAATGTTTAAAAGAAAATAAAGTAACTAGGGGAAATCGAAGTCAGTTTTTCTTTTTTTTTTTTTTTTTTACTCTGATGTTGTACAGGTTTGACCAACCTGGATTTGTATTTAAAAAATAAATCTATCAAAAAAAAAAGTATCGCATTCACGCATGCGTGCGCGTGCACGCACACACACATACACACAAAACACACACACTTGGTAGAGAAAAAAAGAGGGTCAGAGAGAGTCAGAGAGAGAGAGAGAGAGACAAGGCAAGGCAAGGCAAGGCAAAGTATTTTATTCGAGGATAATAGATAAGCACTCGTGTGCTTTTTTACATCCAGTCCCTGCCCTTTTCAGGGATACATCAAGATGAAAAGATACTAAACAATAAAATTTTACGACATGAAGAGTGAGAGAGGAGAGAGAGAAGAGAGAGAGAGAGAGAGAGAGAGAGAGAGAGAGAGAGGAAGAGGAGAGAGAGAGAGAGAGAGAGGAGAGAGAGAGAGAGACAGACAGACAGACAGACAGACAGACAGACAGACAGACAGACACAGATAGAGACAGAGACAGAGACAGAGTCAGACAGAGAGAGAGAGAGAGAGAGAGAGAGAGAGAGAGAGAGAGACAGAGACAGAGACAGAGACAGAGACATACTCAGATAAAGAAACACAGTAAAACAAACAACCCACCCATCCACCAACGCATCCAAACAAAAAAAAAAACAAAAATAAAGAAAAAAAAGAGAAAAAATAGAAACACAGAGTGAAAGAGAAAAAGAACTGAGTGCAAAGATGTGCATTAACCCTATTGATCCGTCTGGTCTCTCTCTACCAAGAGGCAGGAGAAAAAATACACCTTAATGTGTGTGCCCTGTTTCCTCCACACCCAGAAAATCCTCCTCTGTCATTTGCCAAAACACAACGCCCTGGCCTGCCCCGCGCCGGTAATAGGAGGGAGGGCAGCATTTTGGAAATGTACAGCACACATTAGCAGAGCTGTCTGTTCCCTGTGTGTTCCATTCAGGTGCTCAATTATCCCTCACTTTCTGTGCTTTCTGCTAAAATGATAGGGTGGGTGGGTGGGTGGGTGGTTGGGGAGGCAAGTCTTTCAATCTTTTGTTCCTTTTTTTTTTTAATAATCAATTTCTCCTACTTTTCTTGCGTGCACCTCTCTCTTTCTGTGCCTCTCTGTGTGTATCTATCTCTCCCCCCTCTTTGTGTATCTGTCTGTCTCTGTTTGTCTCTTCTATGTCACTCTCTCTCTTGCTATGTGTGTGCGCGCGCGCGCGCGCGCGTATGTGTGATGTGTGATAGAGAGGCAGAGAGAGAGATTTATTTTTATTTATTTATTTATTCTTTTGTATCGAGGATAACAGAATAAGCAATCATATGCTTTTTTTCATCCGGTCCCCGTGTGTATGCAGTTTTGTAAATCATGTCATCTGTTCCCACCGGCACACGATGGCCTACTCTTACGAAAAGCGGAACAGGATTTAACGTGTGCGCAAGATGTTCTGCGTGCGTTCGCACACGGGGCCTCGGTTTAAAGTCTCATCCGAAGGACTTTTGGGGAGAGTGGAGTCAGCACTGATGTTAACTCCAGGAAGAAAAGAGAGAGAGAGAGAGAGGAGGGAGAAGAGAGAGAGAGAGAGAGAGAGTGAGAGAGGAGAGAGAGAGAGAGAGAGAGAGAGAGAGAGAGAGGAGAGGAGAGAGAGAGAGAGATAACATCAGACAGGAGACAGACACAAAGACCAACAGACAGACAAATAAGCAAATTTTAATGTACAAAATGGACAGGCAGACAGACAAATGGTTAGACAGGAAAAATTAATATTAAAAACGGCGACAGTGCACATTTCTACAATCGACCCGTTTATAAAGCATACTGGCGAGTCCACATGGCAGAGAAAAATGGACCTGACTGCATGTCATGTTTCCTGGACAACCCGAAAGCCTCCTCTATGATTTGCTAAAAACACAATGCCCTGCACTTTGTCCCTAATAAGGGGGCACCATTAGGAAATGTACACACATTAGGGACCCCACTGCTTGATGGGTTTTCCTTGCAGTAGTAGCTATTATGATCAATTTGTAGCAGTCTGTGTTGAAATAACAGCGTCTTTCTTACCATTCTATCTTGACCATATCGAGGGTTACCTGCCAGAAGCGGCTATCGCGGTTCGACGCAGTTTCGAGAAAATGGCGTTTGAAAGTTTCACATCACTGTGAGCTTTGTGCCTTTCATGCTGTATCCTTTAGCTGTGAGAATTATTTTGTCACATATATTCGCCTTTCATATCTGAAGTTTCGATAGCAACAAGTATTGTTATTATTGAATAACACCTTCTTGTTCAACCACAGTAGGAGCTAGCCAAGTTGGAAAGATGATAACTGAAGGGAAAATAGCCCGCCCTGATTGCCGAACCTGCTAAGGGCGGCACAGGCAATGGGCTGTGGAGGGAAAGTAAAATTAACTAAGGATGCCTGAACGGGCATCTACTTGAAGTGTGTTGGGCAAGCGTCCAGCCTGCCAGCTGTTTTACCGCCGGAAGCGGCGACTTGGCGTCAGGCAATTAGGCTGGACAGCTCTCCCTCTGACTGGGACCATGAAATGTGGTTTAAATCTTTGTTACCGTCGTTTTACATCACTGACTATATAAATCAGGGGCCACAAGAAGCGGTTTTTTTTCAGAACATTGGAACAAAATTTGCTCTCAGATAACACAGGAGATTAGCACACCCGCCAAGGGTTAAATTCTGACATGAAGAGTGACAGCAAGTCAGTTTGTACACAGATACCTGCTATCACAGTGAACACGATTAGCGTGGGAAACAATGAATCTGTGCTCCTGGGAGTTATGGTAAACAGTAAAGTTATGCAGAACTGCTGGAAATGGGTTATTTTGGTACTTTAATTCCTCAATAACCACCTCTTTCCCCCTACCCCTCCAATCCCCCCCACCCCTCTCTCCCACCCCCTCCCCCCTCCTCACCCACCCCTCCCCCCCCCCTCCTCCTCCTCCCCCATCTCTATCCTCTCCCCCTCCCCCCTCCCCCCACTCCTCTCCCCCTCCTATCCACCCCCTCCCCTTCCCCCTATCTCCCTCCCCCCTCCTATCCACCCTCTCCTCCCCCTCCGCCAACTTATCCCCTCTCCTAAGCACAAACATGGGAAGATAGACAACACATCTCCTCCATAGCTCGGAGGATTAGAACTTAGGGGGCGATCCCTGTAGAGATCTGCCATTCCTAATTCTAAGCTTAAGTTTTTGCCTTCATAGTTTTGCAGCATATTACTACCTAACAATTCCACACTTTAAAAGGTTCTTTTCCCATGGGGTGCTCAGAAATTGAAAGAAAAAGTTTAATCTTAAACATTTCGTATCACCATGTGCTATTTGAAAAAGGTAAAACAGCACAGTTTACAATTTTTTTAAAAAAAAAGATTGCTGCTTCATTTTACATTAGATACAGATTTTCCTCTGGACTTCTGAGTAACTTCAAACAATAAAAAGGAACATAAACTGTTACACAGCCTTTGAAGGGGGTAATATTGCCTTAAAAATAATAAGCGTTTTTATCACGCATATATAATGTGTCAGAAGTTCTAAATACATGCAGCATAAATTAACACAGGTAAAACAACTTAAAGTTTTTTATATGGGGGCAATGCAGGGATAGATATATGAAACAGGAGGGAAAAAATTTTATTTTTGAAATAAGTATAATCTTGAGACTGGATTGAAAACTGTCATAAGAGGCTTTTAGCGAAGTGAGAGAGAGAGAGAGAGGGGGGGGGGGGAGTCATTCCAGACCAATGGACCAGAAATAGAGAAAGAGAAAACACACAACACACACACACACACACACACACACACACACACACACCACACACACACACACACACACACACACACACACACAAAGATTCAAGGTTTAATTCCTTTTACCCCTTTTGGGGCATGGAAGATAACAAACAAATTCAACAGTACTGATACTAGTATTATCAATACTAACAGGAATTGAAAAGCAACATGATAAGCAAACAATATTACAGACTCCAGACATTTTAAAGTATATCAATTTCTGTAAAAGACACAATCTACGCTTTTGAAAGACAACAAAATGAAATTTCAAAGAAAAAACCCTTCAAATGTTATGAGCTTTGAGGGAGACATGAGAACTTTTGAAGATTTACATTTCCACAGACTGCAAAAAATCATAACTGGACATGGGTTGAAGAAAATGCTGAGGAATAAAATCTTGTCGTAAATGTTTTTAAAGTAGGAAACATTCCATGAAAAAAAATTAAATTTCTCCCCTAAAACAGGACATATTGCATTTTAAACATACTCTTTCTTCCTGTGGTATGTTATGAAAACATCCAATCTCAATAGAAAACTTGTGACAACTGCAACTAAATTTCATGAGTGTATACATATACATCTGGCAAACAAGTTTATATTTTTTCCATACTAAAAATGGTTTTGATGTTTTTTGTACTAACTGCATCTACTATTATCCCACAGCTCAGCTCTCCATTCATTAACAAACTTTTCTATTAAAGAAGGTTTTGATAATTACATGAACTAGTAGAATTGATAGTTGAACAAAACTGTCTCTCCCACAAAGTCAAAATCTGCTTTGCACTAAAATGTTCTGTATCTTATTTAGCCATGCTGATTGAATCAGAGATTTTTATGTAAATCTTTCATCCTCTGGTAAACATGTGACGATAGCTTTCCAGGATGAAAGTCAAGCACCTGCATCCCAGAAACAAACCATTGGAACAGAAATAGACAAGGACTTTATGCCCCCTTATCCATATACTAACGAATTTGACATCATACGCTTTAAACGAAAAATATATTTTTAAAAAATTAACAGGAACTTTTTGATTATTACTATATTTTCATAACCCAAATTTCACACCTATACAACAAAACGGGTTAAAACAATTTTATCGAAGGAAAACCAAGTGTCACATGCATAAGTAGTTCTTTTGCCATGCAGTCCTTATCAGACTAAACATGACTTTAGTAGCTTGATTAAGCATTTTCCTTATATTTGCAAACTGCCACTCTTACTGAAAATAATTCCTAAATGTTTAAAATAAGTTAACAACTTGCAAAGTTTTTCCAATATATATAAACATGCTACAAGATCTTTTTTGCAGAATACTGATTTTCACAACCACACACACACACTGCACGCACGCACGCACGCACGCACGCCGCACACAACACACACAATGACACTCACACATGCTGTGTAGCTATTTCATGTCAATATTACTTCCCCTTCCAGACTTTCTTAAACATTCAATCCCTTTTAATTGTTTAATGTTGCATAGTAGTCCAGAAAAACTTACCAATTTGGAAAAGAAGAAAACCTTTTATATGAATTTTAGGAATTGCTGTTTTACCTTCTTGAACAAAGTACAAAATGAATAAATGATTGTAAATATATATATTTTTTTCATTTTTAAACTAATACAGGAAAACACCTTCAAATTTTGGAATTGTTTTTTGATAACATGCCCAAAAAAAAATAGTTGCAAGTAACTGAAGGGATTTAGAAATGGCAGATTCTCTATGGAAATTCCCCCTAACTTCTAATCCCTGACTTTGGAGGGAGATTGTTCGTGCCTGGATGAGGGGAAAGTGGTGGAGAAGGAGGAGGAGGGGGAGGAGTGGGGTATAGGGAGGGGGAAAGGGGAGGAGGGGGAAGAGGGAGGAGGGGGAAGAGGGAGGAGGGGGAAAGAGGGAGGAATGGGGAGGGAGGGGGGGATAGGGGGGGGAGGGGGGATAGGGAGGGGAGGGGGGGTGAGGGGAGGGGGATAGGGAGGGGGAAAGGGGGGGTGGGGGAAAGGGGGGGGAGGGGGAAGGGGGGGGAAAGGGGGAGGGGGGGGGAAAGGGGGAGGGGGGGGGGGGGGGGGGGGGATAGGGAGGGGGTGGGAGGGGGGGGGGAGGGGGGGGGGGGAGGGGTGGGGGGGGGAGGGGGGGGGGGGAGGGGTGGGGGGAAAGGAAGGGAGGGGGGGGGGGGGGGGGAAATTCGTCGCCCTTGATGGGCAAATCATTGCAGGCGGAAAAGAAAAAAAGGGTGGCGCGCACTTGTGAACGGTTTTTAAAGAAACCCTTAAAATTCAATCCAGCCACATGGCTTTTGTTAACATAATGTATATGCTAAAAAGAGTCTCCAAATACCAAAAAGTGAAAAAGTGAAAAAGGGCCGACAGCCGCTTTGGCAGGCAACCCTCGATAGTTTTCCGTTTATTCTTTCTGGCTGTTCTCTCTCTCTCTCTCTCTCTCTCTCCTCCTTTTCTCTCTCTCTCTCTCCTCTCTCTCTCTCTCTCTCTCTCTCCTCTCTCTCTCAGTCTGTCTGCCTGCTGCCTGCCGTCTCCTTTGTCTCTATGTCTCCCTTTTCTTTCTGTGCTCTGTCTCCCACTGTGCAGTAAGGCGCATGTGTGTGTGTGTGTGTGTGTGTTGTTGTGTGTGTGTGTGTGTGTGTGTGTGTGTCTGTGTGTGTGTTGTGTGTGTGTGTGTGTGTGTGTTTGAATAAGTCTGTGTTAAATGAAAAAACAAAGGGCAAGGAAGAGAGAGAGAATGAGAGAGAGAATGAGAGAGAGAGAGAGAAGAGAGAAAAGGAGAGGGGGAGAGAGGAGAGGAGAGAGAGAGAGGAGAGAGAGAGGAGAGAGGAGAGGAGAGAGAGGAATTAGAATGAAAGTTAGGAGAGAAGAGGAGAGGGAGAGAGGAGGGGAGAGAGGAGAGAGAAGAGGAGAGAGAGAGGAGAGAGGAGAGAGAGAAAGAGAGAGAGAGAGAGAAATAAAAATAACATACAAGGGAAAGAGAAAAGGGAAACCACACTAAAAAAAACAAAGGTGTACAATTTTTTGTATTCTTTTTTTCAGATTGACACTCATAGAAGGAGCAAAGCCTGCCAGAGTCCAAAAGAACGCCATAGATCTTGATTACATTCAAACTATGGCCTTTCTACCAAAAGCCAGCGCACTAACCACACATCACCCCGGCAGTTTGGTTTTTCTCACATTTCTGCTACGGAAAATTTTTATCAAGGCATACGCCGGTGCAATGATAGAGAAAAATGTACCTGACTGCATGTTGGGTCTCCAAGACAAAGGAAAGCCTGTACTGTGATTTGCCCCGAAACCTAATGCTTATTACCCTCCTCCATTGAGAAGGGGCACCATCAGGAAATGTACAACATTAGGGCCTCACTGTCTGGGGTTTACCCCGCAGCGAGTTATTATGATCATTTTGTAGGTCCATGTTGAAACAAATAAACGTCGATTTACTTTTTTTACTTACTCTCCCCCTTCCTTTCTCTCTTTTTTTTTCCTACCCTTGTTTGTGTGTGTGTGTGTGTGTGTGTGTGTTTGTGTGTTGTGTGTGTGTGTGTGTGTGTGTGTGTGTTGGGGGGTATGTGGTGTGTGTGTGTTGTGTGCACCGCGTGTGTTGTGGTGTGCGGCCAATTCTCAACATGTGCATGTATTCATGTACATGTCCATGCATGTGTGTCTATGCTGCATGCGTTGCATTCGGGTGTGCTTGTGTGTATCATATATGTGCGCGCGCGGCGCGCGGGTGTGTGTGTTGGTGTGTGTGTGAGAAGAGAGAGAGAGAGAGAGAAGGGGAGAGGGGGAGAGGGGAGGGGGGAGAGAGAGAGAAGGAGAGGGGGGGAGAGAGGGGGGAGAGAGGGGGGAGAGAGAGAGAGAGAAAAGAGAGAAGACAGACGGGGGCGACAGACAGAGGGGAGAGAGAGAGAGAGAGAGGAGAGAGAAGAAGAGAGAGAGAGAAGAGAGAGAGAGAGAGAGAGAGAAGAGAGAGAGGGAGGGGGGAGGGAGGGGGAGCGAATGGAAATAGTGGTAAGACAAGAAAGAGGGAGAGAAGAGACATGGAGACAGACAATCAAACAAAGGACAGAAAAAAACCCCAGACGACAAATCAACAGTCAGAGAGTAACGGGGCGGAGAGTGCAAAAATTCATAGAAAGCTAAACATTCTACTGTTGACAGCTAAAACACACACACACACACACACACCCACACACACACACCCCCACAAAACACCACACAAAAATACGCTGGTCCACGGCAGAGAAAAATAATCCTGGTTGTATGTCCATGTTTCCTAGACAACCCGAAACCCCCCCTCTATGA
>JASPKP010004905.1:0-16774 GCA_030674155.1 Stramonita haemastoma | reverse complement strand
TTAGGTTGAAAACCATTTTTTTTTTTGTATAAAAAACCAAGCCTTTTTTAAATTTACCTTGGAAGAGAGACAAGGAGAGAGAGAGGAAAAGGAAAAGGAAGAGGGGGAAAAGAAGAGAGAAAAAGGAAAAGTTGGAGAAAAAGAGAGGGGAAGGAAAAAGTTGGGAGGAGAAAAGAGAGAAAAGGGACAGAGAAAAGCCCAAAGCAGAGACAGAGACGAGACACAAAAGAGCAAACCGAGAGAGGGGAAAAAGTACTACCTTGTAAGTTTTAAATTTTTGTAGTGGGGAATGCCTTTAAACTTCAAAAATCACTGGTTATTTCCCCAAAAATTTGCCCAAAGACCTTTAGTTTCCCTTTTAAAAAAGAATAAAATCATAATTGATTAAAACCTTTTGACCCCGTGCAGTTTACCCAATTCATTTTTCATTCCAACCATCGGGGCCCTTTTGTACTTTGCCCAGAGAAGTTAAAGTTACCGTTAAATTTCCTCTAAAACCCCAGTACCCCAAAACCCCCACCCTTGCCATCTCTCTTTTTCACTTCAAAAAGGGGGGAATAAAAAAGAAAAAGAAAAAAGAAAAAAGAAGAGGAAAGGTAATGTTTAAATGATGATGGATGAGGGAATGATGTTAAAAATTATTTTTTAATAATGGGGTGGGGGTTTGATGGTTTAAATGATAGTAAATGAAAAATTTGTGATTAAAATGATGTTGTTTAATGGAAATTTTTAAAACCAAAAAAAATTTAAAGGAACGATGAAAAAAAAAATGATAATGAAAAAAAAACTGTTTGAAAATTTATGGGAGAAGTGTCCCAAAAGGGGAGAAAACCTCCCATCAAAGAGCTTTATCAAAAATTTTGTTTACAAAATTTTTCCCCTTTTTATTTCTGTGCCCTTTCTTCCTTTTTTGACTTTAAAACTGCATTTTTTATTTAAAAGACAAAAAAAAAAAAAAAAAAGGGTTTTATGCTTGGAAGAAAAAAAGGTTTTCCTATTTTTCCCAAAACCAGGAAGAAAAACCCAGAAAAATGGAGCTCGGAAACATTTGAAAAAAGTTATTTTCCTTGCTTTGTCCCCTTGCCATTAAAAAAATTTTCGAAACCCCCAAAATTGTAACCCTAAAGGATTGTTTTAGTTTTTCCCAAAAGTTCACCCCCCACAAACACACACCACACACACACAAAAACACACCACCCACACCAACACACACACACCCCCCAAAACCCCACACAAAAAAACAACCCCACCCAAACATATATTATAAAATAAATATTTTATATATTTAAAAATTATATAAAATTATATATATAATATATATATTTTATATATAATATAATATATTTATATATTATTAATAAAATTTTTTTATATTTCGCCCAGACTGATTTCCATCCCCCAAAAAATTTCTTTTGGGTAAAGGTTCATAAATTTAAAAAGGCCCGGTGTGTGAAACGAACGAAATAACCCCTTGGGCACATATTTAAATTTTGTTCTCCCTTTTTTGGGCAAGAGTGGGAAATATTGTCCCCGGGAAAAAAGGTTTGAAAAGTTAAAAAAAAAAAAAAGAGCTTGCCCCCACAGGTTTATTTTTTAGACATCATCCTTTAAATTCGGGAAATGCGGTTCCCCTTAAATTTTGGTGGGTAAACTTTCCCCTTTATATGAAAAAATCCCACTAATGGTAAATCTCAGGTTTTCCTTACTGAGGAACAAAAAAAATTTATTAAACAAAAATTTAATCCCCAAATTTTTTTTGTTTTTTTTGGAAGAGTGGGCCCATTTGAAAAAGGGGGGGGACGGTGAAAAATTTGAGGGTTTTTTTGGAAAAACCCTTCCCCGAAGAAAAGTCGGGAATCCCAAATCCCTTTAAAGGGTTTAAAGATTTTGCAAAGTCTCACCTTTTAAATTTTTGGGGAAAAATTTTGGAACCTTAGCCGAGGAAAAAAAAACCCCCCAAAACCCAAAAAGAATTCAGAAAACCCAAAGAAAACCCCAACCAATCAACCAAAAAAACCCAAAAAAAAACAAAAAAAACCAAAAAAAACAAAAAAAACCACCCCCCACCCCCAAAAAATTTAAAATTGGGAGAAACACGTTAATTTTAAAACCATGTTTTTTTTATTTTTTTTATTTGTTTATTATTTGAAAAATGTACTTACCCTTTGATTTTTTTGATGAGGATGGTTTTAAAAAAATTAGCAGGATGACAAAAAAGCCTTTAAATTTTTGTTCTACACCCGTTAAAACCAAATTGGGCCATATGCATTTTTTTTTATTTCATTTTTTTGGGTTTTTTCTACCCGAGGTTTAATGGAAAAAGCTTTTCATGGGTTTTTTTTTTTTTTTTTTTTTTTTTCCATCTATCCCCCTTTGTTTTATGCAGTTTTTTTTAAATTTTCCATCTTTTCCACCCCCGGCCCCAAAACCCAAACCCAAATTTTCCCGAAAAGGGGGAAAGGGGATTAAAGTGTGCGCAAGATGTAGGCCTCCCTGCGTGGGTTCCCCCCCGGGGAAACCTCGCTTTATAGTCTCATTCAAAAGACTTTTGGGGGAGAGGGGAAAGTCAGACATGATTTAAAACCCGGGAGAAAAAATCCCCCGGGCCCGGGGAAATCAAAATTTTGGGCCCTTAAAAAACCGCCAGAAAAAATGTTCTGCCTCTAGGCAATTGGGGTTTGCTTAGTTCAAAAAGGGAAATACAAAAATGAGGGTTAGTTCCCGGGATAAAGGGTAGAATTTCTTGGGGGCCCAGTAAAAAAACCAGGTTTTGTGGTTTTCACAGATTTTTTTTTTAGTATAAAAAATTTGTCCCAACTTTTTGTACTTTTTTTTTTTGGGGTTGGGGGCTGTAGTTTTAGAAACGCGGTGGGGTTTGAGAAATGGGGGAAAAGGGATTCCCAAAAATGAGGACCTGCTTGTGTTTTACAGTTTTTTCGGATGAGACTAAAAACCGGGGCCCCGTGTGGGGAACACCCCCCCAAAAAACATTTTTGCCCCCGGGTTTAAAAAATCCTTTTCCCCGCTTTTCGAAAAGAGTGGGCCCAACCCGTGTGCCCGGTGGGAACATGACAAAAATTTTACAAAACTGCTTTAAAACAGGGGGAAACTGGATGTTTAAAAAAGAATTATAAACTCCCTTATTCCCTTTTACCCCTTGGGGATTTTTAAAATAAAAAAATTTTAAAATAAAATTAAAAAAATAAATTTAGGTACAGTCCTTGGGACCTGGGTTTGCTGCATTATTAAATTGTGGTAAAAGGTAGCCACAGAGGGAACAAAGGACTAAAAGGGACGAAACAGTGTTACTAAATTTTTTTTGGGTTTAAAAAGTTTTTTTCCCTCCCCAATTTGTTTGTAGTGTCCTTTATTTTTTTAGTCGGGGGCCCTGGTTTTTTTTTGAAAATGTTTTTATGTTGTGGTTTGTTTTTTTACGTGCAAAAACGATTGAAAGTGTGATAAATGCATAAAAAGGGAAAACCGCCAAAAAATTTCCCCCCTTTGGTGTAAAAAAAAAGGCTGGGGGGAAGTACGGGTTTTTGCTGAAAAAAAAAAAAATTTCCCTACCAAGTTTTGGTGCAAAGATCACACGGGGGTTTTGACCCCAAAAGGCAAGGTTTTTCCACCATTTTTTGTTCTTTTAAGTTTCTTTTGGATGCCCTTAGAAGTGTGTTGATTTTTCACAAAAAAGGGAAAGGGAGTGGGGTTTTTTTAAAAGGGGGGGTTTTGTGGCCCTGTGTAAGTAGGTTGGCCTAACGATTTTACAAAAAGGTAAAAGCAGTTAATTGAAAACCCCCGGGTTTTAAAAATTCACCGCCTTTAAAAATCGGAGTTGGGGTATACTGGCGGGCCCTTTTATCTTGGAAATTTTTTGGTGGGAAGGTGATTAAAAAATAAAGGTAAAAAAAAAGAAAAAAGTGTTTTTGGTTTTTTTATGCAATCTGTGAAAGATTGGTCATTATTACTTTTTTTTTCCCAAACCTTGCGTGTACTAAAAAAGGTTCGGGTTCATTTTTCTCTTTTTCAGTTCCCCCCATTCCCGCGGGGAAAGGCCAAGCCTATCAGATTCGCGGGGAAAAAAAAGGACAAAAAAGGCTAGGCCTACATGAGAAAACTTTTTTTGTGTCAAAACCCAAAATTAATTGAAAATTTTAATACAAATATCACCTGTTAGGAATTTTTAAAAGTATGTGTTTGGGGAAAAGGATTTTAAACCCATGTTTTTCCCACTCGGGGAATTTTTCTAAATTTTGTTTCTTTTTTTAATCAAATGGTTTTTTATATTTTGTTTTTGGTCTGGGCCCTTTGTGACATTTCCCCAAAAATTTTTTGTGGGCCCCAAACCTTATTTTAAATAATGATTTTGTTTTTTCAAAAAACTAGGGGCCCGCTTATTCAATTTTATTTTGTATTTCCCGGTGGTGCGTGGGTCCCCGTGCGTGTGCCCTTTGTGTTTTCGTATGCGCGCGGGCGCGCTGGTGCGTGGTGGAAGGTAATTATTTCGAATTTTTTTAAAAACGGTAAATTTTTTGTTAAATTGCTTGTGTGTTGTGTGGGGGTTAAAATTTGAAAAACCCCGGCTTTTGATTTGTTTTTACAAGTTTTTAGTCCCTTATGCAAATTCACATGTTTTTATTAATTGTTATTGTTTTTTATCTCAAGAGAAGAACCCCTTTTTCCCAAAAACCCCCCGGTACAAAAATTATAGTCCCTTTTTTTGGGGTTTTGCCCCTTGCCCAAGGGTTAGGTTTGTGATCGTTTTTGCCACCAAATGCCCATGTTTTTAAATGTTAGGCAAAATTTTTTATATTTTCCCAACCCTGAACCAACGGGCCCCAAAATTGGAAAAAGGCCCAAAAAATTCCAGAAATTTCTTCTGAACGGTGGAGCACATTGCAGCCCCAATTTTGCACTATATTTTGATTTTGTTCATGAGGGGGCGCATGGCAGGGGCCCTTTTCGGGTTTACTATGAATTTTACTTTGATAGGCTACATGAAAAAATTTATAAATTATACAAAAAATGTTCCCTAAAAGGGGTTTTAATTAAAGGTGAGTAAAGGTTTTAATCCCTTAAAAAAAAAAATTCATTTTCTTTCCCTTTTGTTGTTTTTTGTCTTTTCTTTGCAGGCTTTAAACCCAGGGGATTAATTTTTAAAAATTTTCCCTTTATCAATTTATTTTTTTAAATTTTGGAAAATGGAATAACCTCTCGTCTTTTTTTAAAATTAAACCCCCTTTTGGGTGTATGCAGTTTTTTTAAATTTTTTGTATCTGTTCCCCCCGCAAAAACAATGCCCCTACTGGGGCCTCTCTTACAAAAAAGGTGGAAACGGGCAATTTTACGGGTGTGTGAAAGATGGCCGGGGAGTCAAGAAAAAATCCATTTGACTCGGGGGAAAATTTGGGAACCGCAACCTTCCAGCCCGGGGAAAACCCAAAGGAAAAGAAAAACCCACGGGCCCCCTTTGGCGGCCTGGTTCACAAAACATACTTCTGTTTTTGTAGGGGCCACCCCTTGGAGAAAAAAGTCTGCGAAATTAAAGGAACAACAAACGGGTGTGGGTTGTTTTTTTGTGTTTTTATACCCCAAGGGTGTTTCAGAACTTATGAAATGTTCAAGTTGCCCAAATTTTTTTTTGGTTTGTTTTTTATTTTTAAAGGTTGGCGTCGGGGAGGGGGGGGCCACCCCCGGGGAAAAAAGGGGGGGAAAGAGGGGAACTTGGATTTGCAATTTTTCCGGGGCCCCTGAAAAAGAACGGTATAAATTTTTGGGAAAAGGGAAAAAAAAGAAGGGGTTGAAAAGAGGAAAATTGGATTTTTAATGTGGAAACTTCCATTCCATTTTTTTAAGTGTAGCTTTTATTGTAATTTTGGGGTTTTGTGAACTGGGGGTTTTTCCATTTTGTTTGGGCGTTTCTGTACTTTTTTTGGTTTTTTTTCTTTATGGTAAAAGGGGGTTTATTTTTCCCAATATTTTAAAAAAAATTTTTAAAATTTTGGACCTTAAAAAAAGGGCCCGTTGGGTTTTAAAACACAAGTTTTTAAGGGTCCGGATTGACTTTCCCAAAGAAGGTACTTCGGGGTGGATTGATAAAGTGTTTTTGTTTTTTTTTTTTTTCCTTTTTTAAAAAAACCCAACCAAAAATGTTTTTCCTGTATTTTTTGATTTTAGGATAGGCCAAAAGGGTATGGTACAGGATTTTGGGTCCTTAAAGATTTTTGGGGATTTTTTCCCTCTGCCCCCCTCGGGCAAAAAACCACCTTTTGAAAAAGAGTATCAGAAAAAGGGAATTTGGTTTTCCCTTGGGGAATAGAAAAAGGACATTTGTGCATAGATGTATACCAGATTAGTGTCTTGATAAAAGTGTTGCAATTGATCGATACAGATAGTGAGTGTCTGGCTTGCAGGCTGCCCCAGGTTTCAATGACACCACAAGCAAGTGCACAAGACGACCATGCAAAGGTTGCAATCCACCAGCACAGCACAGGTGATCCACAGGCACCAGCACAGGCTGCAAACCACTAGGCACCAGCACAGGTGCCACACCACAGGCACAGCACAGGCTCCAGTACGGACACCACATTGGCTGCCTCACGCACCACCCTTTGCTCTCAGCGCAACAACCTGCTGCGTCACAGCCATTATTAGCCAGCCACCTCGAGGCAGGTATTGACCAGTACATCTTCCTCTTGATTTGAAAGGACTTGTGGCTTTGTGAAGGGCATTATCTCTTGGACAGAGGGTGTGGTAGTGTAGACCTACCAACCACTATGATTTATTGTAGTTTTTATGGGAAAAAAAATGCGAACTAAATCTAGCTTTATCCTAAGTTGTGATTACGATTTTTGCTGGATCCAAAACACAAATAGTTGCATGCAGTCGCTGATTTCTTTATAAGATTTGTTTCCATTTTTATGCAGCTTGTCCTAAGATCGAGACCTATGCAGCCACTGTCTAGTTTCTGTATTTTCATGGAAATCAAAAATATAGGGAAGATGATCTTGGACCTGTATTAAAATCCAATTTGACCCAATCGTATGAAAATCACAATTATCATCTGTTCACCGGTCGGAGTCTCGGTGGTTTCATAAAACGTCTTTTCTTTCAGGGACTTTCTCTTTATTGAGGTCATGGACATGCATACTACGATGTATGTGTTATAACTTTGATGTGTCCATTGTTTCACACGATAAGCTAGCAGAACCGATAAAGATTTACGCAGGAAAAACTTCCTGGACACTGTCCCTACATTGAGATGCTGTATCTCTTTTTCTCTCTGGTTTTTTGAAAGCTGCTAGTAAAAGGATTAAGATTTTGCTGCAGTATTCTCATTCATTAGACCGTCCAGATTTGACAGTTGCTAAGGAAAAACAAGAAGGTTTATGTATTTTTGTACATTAGGACAAGAAAGTAAATGGAAGAAAATAGTAAAACAAATTAAAGAAAAGCAGAATTTTAAAAAAAGAGATAAAAGGCTTATCTTTACCCTGTTGAACAAAGTGTCACAAACAAGGCGCAAAAATACTGGAACTCAGTGGAAAATGCTGAAAATTCCATGAAAAATAGTGAAATCAATAGTCTTTGAGGGTGAATAGGTCTGCATTAGAGATTGGTGTGTGTGTGGGGGGGGGGAGGGGGGAGAGAATTTAGACTTTTTCTTCAAAATAATTATCTTGAAAGAGTGAAATAACAAGTATACAAATAATGATTTTTCGGAAGTCCGATAAACTGGGCGTGGTGGCGGGGCAATCGGGCAGGAATGTTTGACAATGGTTCAGCAGAAAAGGTATGTATGAAGGAGTGTGTGCATTTGCATTTTCAAGTCGTGTTAGTTTACGATTGATGATTTTTTTTTAGATTGAAAGTCACGTAGCAGTCATACACCAGTACATATGTTCACTTGCAGGAAATTATATGTGCGTAGCATGTACCTAGGACATGCACTCATTCATTAAGTAGCTATAACAAGGGATGTACCATACACAAATTTGGACTTAGTTTGGTTTTTTTGAATTGCAGATTAATACAAAGTTATCATAAAATTGACCTTTTGGTACAGTGTGACTTGGTACGTGTGGATGGTAACATTTGTAGGTACCTGACTTTGGGTTCTGTTTTAAAATGGTACTGTGTCTTTCCCAATCTTGAAATGGTGGTTATTAAAAGATACATTTGGAAAGCTGTGAACCATCACTGGGGTGGTTAGCCGTTGTGCATGGTTTTGCGGGGGGGTGGAAAATTTGGGTCAGGCTGCCCAGGGACCCCCCGCAAAGCCCCCCCAGAACAGAGGAAGCCCCAGGTCCCCCCCCGGAACCCCAGGGCCCCTTTTGCCACCATTTAAGGGGGGCCCGGGGGGGGCCGGCGGCTCCCGTGGCGCCATGGCCGGTGGGTGTCCGTGAGCCAGCCCCTGGAGGGGGGGGGACTCCCCGAAAACCCCCTGCACCGGAGGAGTCCCGGGGGGGGCCGGAGGGAACCCTTGCAAATCTTTTTTGTGGTGTTGTTTTGTTGATTTTTTGTTGTTTTAGAATGACGCAGTACAGTCTGTGTCTTTGAAGCAGGGGCCTGATGCGTGTCGTGCCCCCCATTCTTTCTAGTTTGTATGTTTGAGGAAAGGGAATTTTTTTTTTGTTTTTTTTTGCTTCTTCTTTGTGATTAATGTTTTCCGGTTTTTTGGAAAATTCCCAAAAGAAAAAGAAATTTTGAGGGAAAAAAATTTTGAAGAAGAATTCTAAAGAAGAATTTTTAAAGGAAGAATTCCTGTTGGGGAGTTTTTTGCTTCATTTTCAAAAATGGAAAAAAGTGGTAAAAAAATCAGCCCCCTTGTGATTGTAGGGCTATGAACATGATTTTGTGCCATGCTGTGGATTTCTATGACAAAATTTTGAAAAGGTCTGATTTTTGGGGCCAAAACTGTTTGTTTTGAAAACAATCATTTTGAATGTCGTGCTGACTGTTATGAAATTGTTAAGATTTTTTTCCCGTGGGTTTGTCAATTGCCGGAAAACGCAAACTGAAAAATAAAGAAAAAAAACCGGGGTTTTGGTAAATTCTTTTTTGCAAAAAAGCAAAAATTCATTATTGCAAAAACGCACAGCTGTTTCCTTTTAAAATTTCCTTTCAATATTAATCCTCTTGCCATTAGCAAGCTTTTGGCTTGTTTTAAAGGGAAATTACAAAAATGAAGTGGTGCATGGGAAAAACCAACAGAAAAGGTTATTTTCAAAGTTTGGGTTAAATTTTTTAATTTATGGCCCCTGACAACGAGCTTGAGCCTATTGTTGTGGGGGGGGGACAGGGGGGCTGGCGTAAATGCTCCGCGCACCCCCAAAACCAGCACGTGTCCAGTACCTGTCCTTACCCCGGGGTGGACAGCAAGGGCTGGCTTTGGGTGACCAAAAACACAGGACCTGTGCCCCGGGAAGCTGTTTGATGGCGCCACTTGTTTCTCCCACAAGCTGCCTCGGAGGTAATTCTTTTTTTTAAAGTTTAGGGTCATGGGCCTATTCCTTGTGATTTATTTGATGTTAAAAATTTTTTGGGAAGGGGGGGGGAAGGGGGGGGGCCGGGGTTGAGCCTAGTTTGGGCTCTGATGGGTCAGAATAGCCACCAGGAAGCGTTTTTTGGAATTTTCCCCGGGGTTAACATTATGCGCCCCCCCCTTTTAAAAGTCCCGTGGGTGAAACTAAAACTGAGGGCCCCCTGTGTGAACGCATGCAGGATGTGTAGGCAACATTAAAACCCCCCTTTGACTTTTTGGGATGGGGCTTTCATGTGGTTGAAAAGTGCTCATTTTGAAAAAAAAACACTGGTGTCATGACACCATCCTAAGTGGGAAAATGGCTCCTTAAAGTGGGTTAAAAGGTTTGTGCCCCCCCAAAACCTGGTAAACCGGGGCTCTGCTGAAGAAAAAACCCCTTCCCCCCCCACCCCTAAAACCTTTTGGGAAGGAAAGATTTTTGGGAATTTATGTTTGACTTTTTACATGCAAAGCAAACATGTTTCTCAAAACATTTTTTGGTGTTTGTTTATTATGGGGCCCCTAGAGAACGGGCCTCTGAATTCCGCTTCTGAAAAGGTTGTGGAACTTTGGGTCCCAAAACTGTTTATTAGTCCATGTTGTGTAGCTGTGTTTGAATGCTTTTTTTCCTTCTCTGGTTTAGAATTGATGGGCAAAGTTTTTGATGTTGAAAAAGGTTTTCCTTTGGGTTTAATTTAAATTTTCTTTTGCATCTCTTTGGTCAATTAAAAAAACTCTAAATGTTTTTTTTTTTATTTTTTTTGTACCATTTTTATTCCCAGATTTCTTGCTTTAAATTCGGGCTGCCCCCCCGGGGAAAGGCGTCCCCCAATGGCAGGCCTACCCCTTTTTTTTTTCCTGCATCAAGTGATTTGTTTCCCTCAAGGGGCTTTTTCTACAAAATTTTGCCAGGGGAAAACCCCCCCGTTGCGTGGGTTTTTCAACAAATGGCATAACATTTAAAGTAGTAATTCAACTGTCAAATTTTTGCCTTTTCATGGTAATCTTTCTGGATTTTTGTATCAAAACCAAATTAAAATTTTAGAAAAATTCATTGTGAATTCATTCAATAAATTTGAATTTTTTTGCCCCAAAATTCGTAAGGTGTTGTGTGTGTGTGTGTGTGTGTGTGTGTGTGTGGTGTGTTGTGTGTGTGTGTGTGTGTGATTGGGAAAGCAGTTGTTTTCAACGAGAAAGACAGATGGGGCACGATCCAACCCTCTTGCGAAGACCTTGCCCATTGAAAAAGTGCCCAAACTCTACAATACTTATGGAAAAAGAGTGTTTTGTTTTGATGGCTTTTAAAATTGCTTCTGTGTCAAAGGAAAAAAAGTGTATTTAAAATGTTTAATGTTTTTTCCTTTTTTTTTCAAGAAAACATTTTGTTCATTTTCTTTGCTTTAACTTTGGTGTTCCTTTCATTGTCTGTAAAATTTTTTGAACTTCGATTGTTTCATTATGTGGTTTTGGGTTCGAAAAATAAAAAAGTAAAAAATGTACATTTAAATAGCTGAAACAGTAACATGGTCTTACTCTATGTATTAATAAATTGTTTCTTGGAGAAAAAATTATATTCCCCTGCTAGTTTGCACAGGGGTTTTTTTTCAATTTGGACATCAGGTTTTTTACAAGAAACCAAAAATTTTTTTTTAGGTTTTTGGTTTTTTAGCTTTGATGTTATGTGTATGAAAGGGGGAAAATGCAAAATCCCCTTTAAATCTTTTTTAAATTCTCAAAGTTTTAAAACCTTGGCAAAAAAGGCAAAATTTAAATTTGGGGGATTGGTTTTTTAATTTAAGGGCCCCCTTAAAGTTAAAATTTTTTTGGGGGGGGGGGTTTTAATTTTTCCCCCTTTTTTGGTTATTTGAAAAGGGGGCATAAACCCTTCCCCTTGGGGGCCCCCTTTTTTTCCCCCCCCAAAGGGGTTTTGGGGGGGAAATTTTTTTAAGGAATTTTGGGGGGTTTTTGCAAGGAAAGGGTAAATTCCCCCAGGTTTAATTTGTTGTTGGCAGAGGCCTGGTAATTTCTGCAGCACAACTTGGGGGTTTTTGGGAATTGTATCCTTAAAATTGGAAAAAAGGGGTTGTACATTTACTACTACCTTAAACTGCAACATCTTAAGTTTGTTTTTAAAAAAATGTAAATGTCCTGTTTATTACGTAAGACTGCTTGTGGGTTTTCCCCTTTGTTTAAAAATCAATACCCGAAAGCGTAGTGAGTTTAACAAAGGGGAAATGTTAATTTTTTGTTTATGTTTCAAGGTGTAGGGTTAACTTTAAAGGTAGTTTTTAGTGATTTTTGAAAAGAATTTTTTACCCTGTACCTAAATTACACCCTTATGGGGTTGCGGGGGCATGCAGTATAAAATACACCTACTTTTGCGAGTGTTTGCTAAAAAAAAACACTTCCTTTTTTTAAACAATGTCCAGTTTTTTTCAGTTTTAAAATCTCTTTTTTCCCATCAAACCCGACAAAACACCCTTTTATTGCAAGAACAGGTAGCTTATTAATCATTTCCTTTTTAGTTTCTGGTGAAAGTTTTATTAAAAGTTTTGAAGGAAAGATAGTCTGTGTAGACCCGTTGTACGAGATAATCTGAGAGTGAAGAACTGTGGTTGCAGGACCCTGTCTGTCTGAAAACGTGTCGGTGGGCCCCTTTCTATTTCCCCTGCCCCCCCAGTAAGTTCCCGACACAAGTAAGTAAAAGGAATGGGTGGGGCAAGATGATTTAATGTCAAGGGTGGATTTTTTTGGGGAGAAACAAAATTTTGGATGGGGTGTAACTGGAATTGTGTAAGGGGAGTTTTATTCAGTCATCTGTATTTTTGTTCTTTGGGTTTGGGCAAGGTTCTTCAATGGGAGCTTTTGCATTTTCCATTTTCTGCCATTAAGGTAGCATATTAACTTTTGATATCTGTCTTATTTATGTAGAAAGTTTTTCAGTTTGTGAAAGCATATAAATTTTTTAAAAAATCAAAAATGTTTTTTGGGGGCGAAAAAACCTCCTTCATTTTTTATGAATCAGATTTTTTTTCTGCTTTTCATTAGCAGAATGTTGAAAAGTTTAAACTGAAATAGGCAGTGGGCCCGAGTCAGGTTTTCTTTGAAACATCGTTTTGGGGTTTTTCGATGCAGGCTGTGTGAAAGAATATGACCTTTTCTATCTGGAGAAAGGTGACCCCTTTTGAAGGGGGTGTGGCCTGTGTTTTAGTTTGGGAAGAGAGATATTAAACTCTTTATTAAGTTAAAAGGATAGTTTCAGTTAAAAGGCAATACCCGTTACAGTGGCCTAGGTGTTTTTTTAAACGGTGGCATTCTTATAAAGAAGATTAAGCTTTTTGAAGATTGGTAACAATCAAAATTTAATGTTTGTAAATTAGATTTGTATGGATGGAGACACTGTCAGTTACTTTTTAAAATGCTGTTTTTTTTTTTTATTTTTTTGGGGCCCCCCATTTTCTCTTGATATGCTAGAAGCAGTGATAACCGAAGCGCAGGGCTGTTTAAAATGTGGAAAAAACAAAAATGAATTGGGTTTGCTTTGGTTTCATGATTCTGTAAAAGGGACCTTAATGGGTTTTTTGTTTCAGTATTTTTTTTATCTGTGGTTTAAATATGATTTGTCATGGTTTTTAAATTTTTTGGCCATTGTTAAACTGTTGCGTTTTTTCATTGAAAAGAACTAAAAAAAAAACAAAAGTTCCTTTTTTTAGCAAAATTTTAGCGTGGATTGATTTTTTTTGTGGTTTTTGTGGAAGTGGTAATGTACGTGGGTGTTTTTTGGCTGGAGGTGTGGGGGGGGCTAATAAGGGCCCATAAAGGGCTAAAGGGGTGATGTGTGCTGGAAGTCCACAAGGCTCGCTGGAGAGTGTGGAAGTCATGTAAAACCCGTCATTTGGGGCTGTTTGCTTGCTTATTTTGGCAGATCTATGGAAGTTATGTTATTTTTTAAAAATTCCTAAAAGGGGTTTGGGGAAAGGTTTTTTCCCTTTTTAGAATAGAACCCCGAAAGTTTTAACCCCTGTTGGAGGGAATTTCAGTAATGGTCTGGTAAAAAACTCCCCTTTTGTAATAGAAACATGATTGAAACAACTACTAAAATTTTGGGCCCAACTTTTTTAAAAAAAAAGTAGGTTAACCCCATTTTTGTTTTTGTTGTGGTTCAGCATACCTTCCACTTTTGTTTAAAAATGTTTTCAAAAAGGTTGTTGTGTAATTTTTGAACCATTTAAGGGGGGAGACCTGCCCCACCCCAGACAGGGGACGAATCAAAGGAAGACGCAAAAAGGAAAACGGAAGGGACAAAAAGACAGACGGAAGACAGACGGAAACAGACGAGACGGACAAAGACCAAGCTTTTCCTGCAGAGTGCCGTCATTCATAATCCATAAGCCCCGTTTGGTTGTGCTGTTTTCGCAGGGAGTAAAAGGCGGGTGGGGGGTGGTGTAATAAAGAAAATAAAGTCCATCGAAAAATGGATCCTTATTTCATAGGGAGTCGCTTGTTTTCTTTTATAAAAAAGTAGTTTTTAGTCGTTTTTTGTTTATTTGTTTAAATTTTGATATCCAAAAAATATTTTGCGTTTAGCTTTTTGCCCAAACATTTTTTATTTTAATTTCCGTGGCATACAAAAAAGGTAAAAAATTCCCGGTCAAGAAAAGTTAAGAAAAGGGCCCTTTATTTCTGACAGTGTTTTTCCTTTGGTGTTTTCTTTTAGAAACCCCCGATCATTCACATGTCCGGGGGAATTCCAAGCAGCCACCCCACATCGTGGGTCACTGTGGAGCGTACAACAAAAGGTATCGCATAAACATGATTGGGGGGGGCTCCCCGCCTCCTTTTTCACGTCCAAAGGCCGGAAATCACCTTTGCTTTATTCTTGGGAAACTTTTTTTTTTAGGGAAAAATTTTAAAAATGGAAAAAAATGTTCAAGGCATTAAAATGGGTTTTTGTCTTGGAAAGGGGCTTGACCCTTACCGATCTTAGAGGTCTTCCCTTATTTCTTTTTTTGCTGTGGTAGTGTAAAATTACTTTTGAGAAATGTTTTATTTGCTTAGACTTGTGAATTAAACATTTTTTTTAAAAATTTTATTTTTTTATTTTATTTTTTTTTATTTATCTTCGTGACGTTTCATCCTCGTTTCGCTCTCTTTAAATTCCCCCCCAAGCCATCCAATTTTTTATGTCGTTTTTTGGGGTCGGAATCCCGGGCCCCCCAATTCGGGACCCAAGGGGGGTCACCAGAAAGGGCCCCCGCACTTGTGGGTACTTTGGGGTGTTTTGGTGGTTCTGGTAATATGAGGCACCCATAGTAAGCCCCACTAAAACCGCATTAGCTCTTGTGGACCCCTGAGGAATTTGCCCCCCAAGGTGGTGAGCACCACATCCCCCCAAGCCCTTTCCCCCGGAACCCCCCCCAAAGGTTTGCACAAAAATCCCCAAACAGAAGATAGGGGGGCCAAATCTGAGGTTCCATGAGATCGGGCCCGGGGGCCCACCTCGAGGCTTTTTAATTGCTGATTCAATGATATAGTGACGTAATAGCTGCGGGGAAGGGGTGGGCTTTGAGGGAACCCCCTTAAAAAGGTTGTGTCTACCTTTTTCTAAATTTTCCCGGCATCCCCAGGCCCCGAAAAGCTCGGGGGACCCCCTGCGTGTTGGTCGGTAATTGAGCAACATGAAAAAATTCGCTCGAAAAGTGGATGAAGTCGACTGTGTGCCCCCAACATCCGCGAGCCTACAGCACACTCCTCGGTAGGAGCGGCCGGCCCAAATTCCCCCGGGCTTTTTGGGTTTAAAAACTGGCCCTTCCGTCTGTAACCCAAGGGTTAGCCACTGCGTCTGGGGCTGGAAACTTTTCTTTATTTTTATTACGATTTGAATAAAAGTGTGCCCCCATATTTTATATCATAGGTATTATTTCATTATTTAAATTTTTTTCTTTTTCAGGAATACTAGGGGAAAAATTTTTACATGGATCAACCTCCCTTGTGCATCGTCCTGGGGCAGGATGATTGGGGGGGTGGGCCCAATTTTTAAAACAAAATTTTGGGCCATTGCTTTTTAGCACGGGTGAACATAGTATTTTAAAAAATTTTATTTTATTCATTTTTTTTGAAAATTTATGGACTAAACATTTTTTTTTTACTTTCAGTCCCGTGTGTGGGGGGATTTGTAAATTTTGTCACCCGATCCCCTTTTTTTAAACCGGATTGTTATAGTTTATGATATTATTTGCTGGGGCATTTCAAAGTAAAAAGATTCATGTTAGTTTGAATATCTACGTCACCCCCCGGATATTGAAAAAAAACACCCCAGAACAATCCCCTAAAGAAAAAATGAGGGGATTTAAAAGTACATAACTTGTTTGATCAATTGGTTTTTTTTTGAAGTCTGTGAAGTTTGCGTGCGAATTGTACTTCATGAGTGTTTGAATAAGTTTTGATAAATGATTTTTTCAGTGTTGGATTTTGTGCTAGGAGTGCATGTGTGTAATGTTTTTTACTGGCGTTTTATTTGCAGCAAAAATGGGGCCCAAATTTAGCTGATCGCCTCACCCAAGCTGTGTCATCTGACTGGGCCCGACGGGTGAATGAGGGGGGAACTACAAAAATTTAAGGTCAGTTTTCTGTGTCCGACTTAACCTGCGTCTTTCTATTGTCTTCCTCTTAAGTCCTTTGCATGTAAAATCTTGAAAAGGGGATTTTCCAATGGGGGAATACACAGCACACCTTGCGGGGAGATACACAGACAACCATTATAATACCCCCTCCCTTTTCCCACTTGACACACCCCACATCCCCCAAAAAAACCCCCCCAACACACAAACCCCACCCCAACACACACACCCCCACCACACAACCCACACAACACACAACACCCGGGGCTTGAAGCTCAAATCTTTTACAAAATAACAAGACAAATTTGCTGCTTTTTTTTTTTGTTTGTTTTTTAAAAAGGCCCAAATCAATTCTGGTAAAAATTTCTCGTTAGAAAAATTTTTAAATGTGAAAAATTGGATTTGAAGATAAACCATATTATAGGGGGAAATGTGAGTGATAGACTGCAGGGTATGGGGTTTTTAAGATTTTTAGGGGGATTTTGTTTATTGAAGGACTTGAGCGTCAATGCGGGCCCCCCCAGCCCCGGCCCGGTCGATCGGAAGTTTGTGGACAGCATCAACAACAACCCTGAGGGCCCCACGCTGCTGGACAATGGGGGGGGGCCCGGATAACACCGCTATGGCCCAAAGG
>JASPKP010000490.1:30000-40000 GCA_030674155.1 Stramonita haemastoma | reverse complement strand
AACAGCAGCAGCAAACAGCCAACAGTAACAGCAGCAGTAACAAACAAACAGTAACAGCAACAGCAACAACAAACAGTAACAGCAACAGCAACAACAAGAACATAGTAGTAGGTACCCATTAGTCTCGGAAGACAATGAGAGTTGCGTTCTAGTCTGTAGAGCGCAAAGCCTGGGTAAGTAAGTATGGAGGGCAAGCTGTTTCCCATGCAGCAGACCCCCCCCCCCCTCTCCACGCCACTGGAATGATCCATTGGAAAGGCAGTGACGATACGAATGGTTCCAGTACCGTTGCAGGAGCCACCAGAACGTTGCCATTATACAGCCCCGAGCCGCCCTGTGACTCCAACTCCCCGATTTTTTCCTCAGGGATGGTGTCTAAACACGACACCTGTGTGTATGCTGGGTTTTTTGTTGTTTTTTTTGTCATTCGCTCCTACCGGCACACGATGGCCTGCTCCTCCGAAAGGTGGAACGGGGTTTAACGTGTGCACAAGATGTTCTGCGTGTGTTTGCACACGGGCCTCGGTTTATAGTCTCATCTGAATGACTTTGACATTCAGTTCGATTTTTTTGTCAAACTGGGAAGAAATGGCGAGGCTGGGAATCAAACCCAGAACCTCCGGTTTACTTGTTGGAGGAAGGTGGCAGGATGGTTTACACAACAACAACAGCAACAGCAACAGCAACAGCAGTGAATACTGCCACCAACAAAACTCATACAACAGCAACAACAAACACCAACAACAATATAATCAACAATGAGAGAAACCCACCTACCTCTGACTATCAAAGTGACGCATTATTCCATTTCGAGATTTCTTCAAGAAGACTAGATCCACCATTAAAAAATCTGTTTAAAGAATCTTTCTTTTAGAGGATATGTTTCTGTGACCTTTCTCCGTGATGTTCGTTATAAAAAGTGGTAGCTATCCTGCAACAAGGAGGGGATGGGGGACAGCTTGTGGTCAGAGCTCTCGCTTTCCCCAAGCTAAGGTTAAGCAGCATCGAGCGTGGTTACAATAGATGGGTGACTGTTTACGCACCTTGGCTTCACTACAGTCCCCCAGTTCACCCAGTTAAAATGGTACCTGCCCTCTTTAGGGTCAGGGAAGGTAAAGCAGCGAGGGAAGGAGATATGGGGCGCTGCCCTCAACATCTGGCCCCTAGAGAAGCTGAGGTCTCTAAACGCCTCGCCTCCTACGACCACATAGGTTATGGGACACCTTTACCTTACCTCTTGTAACGTTTAAAGGTACATTGCAATTCTTCTGATTTTCGTCCATGTTTTGCATAAACAAATTCAGCAGAAACGGCAAATGTTTGTGTGGTGAAATATCACTAATAACCCAAATACTATTTGAATGCAAGAGTACCAAAGCTTTTTTTTCCCCCAATTCTGAAAACTCCCTTGGCGGTATATTGAATAACATAAATTTGGATTTAATATTGCAAAATGTCTCTGGCACAGCCCTATAGGACATTTGTTATAACTTCATTAAGTTGGGCCCTTTTTGTTGCTTGTTTATTTGTTTATTAAATCGATTTCTTTTGCTTCCAAGTTTCTTTTTTATGTAAACCATTCTTTTCCTTGCACACACATTTCAGTAAGACCTCCACCATCACCTCAACTTTCACGCACTTTTTTTTCTCGTCTAATATCACTGACAGTGAACAGACGTAAAAATCGAAGACAACAACAACAACAGCAACACAAAAAAAAACTAATTTGAACACCCCTGAAGAAATAGGAACAAAACTTATTATAATAAGTCTTGAAAAACCTGCCAGATATTCTTACCATCACTGAAGTAGCTCAAGAGTTTAACGAACTTGTATTCTTTCGAGTCTTTTATAACTTGGTTAACATTTCCCAGCTTCATTTTCACATTTTTTTAAGGAACACAACTAGACTATTCATTAACCCCACTCCACCCAAAGGAAGGAAAACCCACAAGAAAACAAAAAACAGAACTACTACACACGTCTGCAAGCCAATGGAAGCATGTGGACTATAAAGTTCATTGGTGTGGTCCTAGGTAGAGTAGCAGATATTTGCTCCGGAAGTCCGACGCTCCCGACATTTCCTGTTGGCTCTCCGGTCACCAGGGAAAATGGACGCGCTTCGGTTATCTTTTGTCTGGTGTTCCCCGGTCTAGGAATTGCAATCAGCGGCGATTGTTTGCTTTCTCTTATGCCATCAGTATTGGTCATTTTAGCATTGATGCCTTTTTTTGTTTTCTTGTAGTAGGGGTGGGGGGGGGGAATGATATCATGGGTTTTATACGTTGCTTTCTTTTGGGGCCGGGGTTGTGTGGGGGGGGGGCTGGAAGGGGGGGGGGAGGTTCTGTGTGTTGGGTGTGTTTGTGTTTGTGTGTTTGTGTGTATGTTGTATTTTGTGCGTGTGTGTGTGTATGTGTGTGTGTGTGTGTGTGTGTGTGTGTGTGTGTGTGTGTGTGTGTTGTGTGCGTGGTGTGTGTGTGTGTTTTGTGTGTGTGTGTGTGTGTGTGTGTGTGTGTGTGTGTGTGTGTGTGTGTGTGTCTGTGTCTGTGTGTGTGTGATGCTTAGTTGAATTACTTGGTAACGTTTATGAATTTGCATGCGTATATTTGTCCCCTTTGTTGTGCTTGTTGAATTTGTTTTTGCTTATCAGGTAGGTGTTTTGCTTTTTTTATTCTCTCCTTTTCTTCTCCTCTTTGTCTGTCGTCCCGCTCATTCTCTTCTCCTCCTTCATACCTCCTCCTCACCTTCTCCTCTTTAACCTTGTATCGTCGTCATAATCATATTACCATCTTCTTCCTTCTTCTTCTTTTCTTCTTCTTCTTCTTCTTCTTCTTCTTCTTACTTCTTCTTCACTTCTTCTTCTTTCTTCTTCTTCTTCTTCTTCTCTTCTTCTTCTTCTTCTTCTTCTTCTTCTTCTTCTCCTGCCCTCCTCCTCCTCCTCCTCCTCCTCCTCCTCCTCCTCCTTCTTCTTCTTCTTCTTCTTCTTCTTCTTCTTCTTCTTCTTCTTCTTTCTTCTTCTTCTTCTTCTTCTTCTTCTTTGCACTTCTTTGTCTTTCTTCAGGAATTCCTCTTCCCTCTTTGCAATTCTCCTCCTCCTCCTCCTTCTCCTCCTCCTCCTCCTTCTCCCTCCTCCTCCTCTTCCTCCTCCTCCTTCCTCCTCCTCCTTCTTTTTCTTCTTCTTCATCTTCTCCTGCCCCACCTCTGCCTTCTGTTGTCCTGCTTTCCTACACTCACTAAAGGTCTTTAGGGAGCTCTAATTACACCTTTCATTAAAACGCCCGCCACTCTTTTGATCCCGTCTTCGTCAGTGTTGTCGTGACTTTCGGCACCATTTTCTTTCTTTGGTTATAACCACTACTGAGTCACATGGTGTTAATGGTCCTTTTTGTTTGCTTCTTGTTGTTGCATGCTGTTGCTAGTTTTGTTGCTTTTGTTGTTGCTGCTGCTTCTGCTGTTTCGCTGATGTTGTTTTCAGGTGGAGTTCGTGTATATCTTTTGTTTTTTCGTATTGTGCACGTACTATTTGTGTTCATTACATTTCGTTCTCGGGGCATCCCAATGTTGTTATGTAGATATTGTTAAATGTAGTGTTAATGTTGTTTTAGCAGCCCACAGCAAAGCTCTTAGCATTTCAATCATCCTTCTCCTAAAGGAGGAGAAAAACCCGGCTGGTTTGATGAGCTACTTGAAAAGAGTCAAAACCACACTCTAAAACTTCTCATAATTACTTCTTCAATCTCACATTGATTCCCAGGTGGGATGTGGGTTGTCCAGAAAGCACATTGTGGGTGACCCCCAGGGTGTTAAGCTTGGAAAGGGCGCAAGAACAGTAGCAGCAGCAACAACAAAGCAAACAGCAGAAGAAGAAAGCAGTAAGCAACAACAAAAAACCCAACAAAACGGCAACAACAGTACAACACGTATCAAACCCAAAAGGAACGAGAAAAAATAGATACAAGAATTTTCTCTGAAATAAACCCAAATAAAAGACGAAAACAGATTTTACTCAGTATCAATGATAGAAACCAGTTCTTTCGAAATGTCAGGTTTAGTCTCCTATTTTGTGGGGATTGGGGGGGAATCTTTGAATTTTTGTTAAGTGTTTTGTGTGTGGTTTATGCGTGTGGGGTGGTGTGTGTGTGTGGTGTAATGTGTTATGCGTGTGTGTGTGTGTGTTTTGTGTGTGTGTGTTTATTCGAGGTGTGTGGTGTGGGGTGTGGTGTGTGTGTGGTTGTGTGTGTGTGGTGTGTGTGTGGGTAGTGTGTGTGTGTTATGCGTGTGTGTGTGTGTGTGTATTTCTTTTTTAAACTTCCTTAAAAATAAAAATATAAAAACATCCTACCCCAGAAACAAAAATTCTTAAAAGGCTTTTTTTTTTTTTAAAAAGGAAAGGAGAAAAAAAAACCGCTTTAAGTAAAACCTACATACCTAGTAAACAAAACTATTTTACCAAATTGTATTTTTAGACCAGAAGCCCTTCATACACCATAAACAGATTTAATTCTACCAGCTACCTACCTGTCCATTCAACAGATCAAAAAAAGATTTTTATTCAAAAAACACACTCCCCCCCCCACCCATCCCCATCCCCTACAAAAAAAATCAGGGAAGAAATTAACGGAGTAAATCAAGAGAACGAAAAGGAAAAAAGGGTAAATAGCAAAATAAAAGACACAGCCACACAAAATAAAAGACAGCCCCTCCCCGGCCCCTTCCCTAAACCAAAATCGGTTTTTTAAAATACTGCCAGAAGAAAATAAACAAGGAAATATAAAAGAAAAAAATGTAGGTGATGAACTAAAAGAACAAAACTAAACACAAAAGCGGCGAAAAAAGGAGCAATATATAAAGTGCATTTGTGCAATTGCGTGCACGTGCACATGCACACACACATACGCACAACACGCGCCCCCCACGAGAGACCAAAACAGAGAAGAGAAGACGAGAGACAGAGAGAGAGACAGAGATGAGAACAGAGAGAGAGAGAGTCTTTATTCTAAAGCAACGAGCAGAAAACCCCGCTCAAAACACACACACACACACCTACACACACACCTACACACACACCTACACACACACACACACACACCACCACACACACACCAACCACACACCACACACACACACACAACACACACACCTACACACACCTACACACAAAACCCACACACACAACACAAAACAACCACACACACACAACACACACCCCACACACACACAAAACACACAAAAAACCAACACAAAACACACACCCACCACACACCAATGCCAGAAATTTTTTTTTCAAAATTTGATATCTAAATAAGCAAAACTTAATATACCTCGAAAGCGAAGACATAAAAATGTAGAAATATTTGACTGTGCGAAAAAAAGAGTCGAAAAATTTTTTCTCTCTCTCTCTTCTCTCTCTCTTCCCCTCTCTCCTCTCTCTCTCTCTCTCTCTTCCCCTTTTCCTTCTCTCTTTTTCTCTCCCCTCTCCCCCCTCTCCTCTTCTCTGTCTTCTGTCTCTCTCGTCTCTCTCTGCCTGTCTCTGTCTCTGTCTTCTCCCCTCTCTTCTCTCCCCTCCCCTCCCCCCTTTTCTCTCTCTCTCTCTCTCTTCTCTCTTCCCCTCTCACTCCTTACTGAATGTTCCCCCCAATATTTTTTTAAACATGTTACCATAAAAAAAAAAATGTTATCATCCATGCTGAGAAATGTTTTTTTCATATTTTGTACTCTCAATTTTGATAATCCCCCGTGTGAAAGAAGTAATTAATTTCAATATAAAATTTTAACAAAAGAACCTTTAAAAAAAAACCCACTGAATAACAAAAACCCCTCCCTGATTAATAGGAAATAATTTTTTATAAATGTAATCAAAAATTGATAACGATATTGGTTTTGTATGTCCAAATAAGTGCCTTTACAACGGATGATTCCTCTTTTGTTCCGTTAATGATTTTATTCAAATTCAAGGCCCTTTTTCCCCTTTAAATGAAGTTTAATGAAAGATAGTACGAGACCTGTGGATGTTTTTTGTGGGTGGGGTGTGTGTGTGTGTGGTGTGGGGTGTGTGTGTTGTGTGTGTGTTGTGTGTTTTGTTGTGTGGTGTGAAATGTTTTTGTGTGGTTGTGTTTGTGTGTGTGGGTGTGTGTGGTGTGTGTGTGATGAGTTAGTGATGAGTGTTTAAATTTATATCGAAACCAATTCTTAAAATGTTAAAAGCTAAATTTTTTTAAAATCCCGGGAGTTTTTTGTAATTTGTTATTGGTAATGTTACCCCCTCAAAAAGGATATTAGTTATTTTTTTTTTTTCCCTTTTTCCAAAATGTTTATGATTTATTGACATCTTATTGATAGATGTGGTGGATTGTGTTCCAGTTGTTATTTCATTATTTTCTCTTCTTGCTCTTCATTTATTGCGGGGTTTTTTTTTGTTTTTTTTTTTTTTTTAATATCAAAATATCATTTCAAATTTTGCATCTGATTTTCGTTCCTGAATGGTGCATTTTTAAATTCCTTATTTTTTTCATATGTCCATAAATTTGTTGTTTTGGCACTGGGTTTAAAGTTTCTTGTTTTTGGCATTTCATTATTGTTATTTAAGTTTAAGGTTTTTTTTTCCCTTGATTTATCCCTGAAAAGGCGGGGAGGAGGTAAAAAAGCACAGGGTGCTTTTTGAATATCCCGAAAAAAGAATTTGGGCCTTTTGGGTGTGTTTTTTGTCTTTTTTGGGTTTTTTTTTTTTAAATTTTTATCTTGCTCTTCTCCCTTTTTCTTTTCCCCCTCTCTCTCTCCCCCTCTCTTCTTCCCCTCCCCCAATTTTCTCCCCTTCTCCCCCCTTTCCCTCCTCCCTCCCTCCCCCCCTCTTTTCTTTTCTCTCTTCCCCTCACTCTTGCTCGGGCCTCTGCTCTTGTCTTTTTGTCTGTTTTGTCGCCCTTTTCTGTCTGTCTGTCTTCTGTCTGTCTGTCTTCTCCTCTCTCCCCCTTTCCCCCCTCCTCCCCTCTTCCCCTCTCTCTCTTTTTCTCTCCTCTCTCTCTCTCTTCTCCCCTAATACGGATAGCCTGTGGTCAGAACATTGCGCTGGCAATCTAAAAGACCCGGTTCTTTTCCCGTCGAGGAGATTTTTCCCCTGTAATTAACTCAGGCTGACTCCACTTCTCCCCCAAAAATTTCCTTCGGATGAAAACCCCCCCCCCTTGTAAAAATAGCCCCTTTGGTCCGGAAAAAACGAGACCTTAAAAAAAAAAAAAAAAAAAAAAAAATCCCCTTTTGGTTCCCGTTTTTTGTAAGAAAAGGCATTTTTTCCGTGGAACAGATGACTTTTAAACAAAACTGCATACACACGGGGACGGAAATGTAAAAAAAAAGCACAAGATGCTTATTCATTATCCTCGATAAAAAAGAAAAAAAAATAAAATAAAAAAAAATAAAATCTCTGTCTCTGTCCTCCCGTCTCTCTTTTTCGGGCCGTCTCTGCTCTCTGCTAGTCCTCTGTCCCCTGTTCTGTCTGCTGTCTGTCTGTCTTTGTGCTGTCTGTCCCGTCTGTCTTTTGTCTGTCGTCTGTCTGTCGTCTGTCTGTCTGTCTGTCTGTTCTCTCCCCCACCTCCACCGTCCCTTCTGGCGGTCCTGCCCCCCCTCCCTCCACCCGGGACCAAACCCTCTCCCCGTAGTACCCAGCGCCTGGTGTCGGGGCGTGTGCGCGTGGGGAAGGTGGGCGACCCGAGCACCCGAGCACGACGACACGAGATTCGGACCGCGGAGCGACAGCTACGCCGCTTATATCTGTTCTAATTCAATCACGGCAACAGGAGGGTCGGTTGGTTGACGGCACGGGACTTCGGACGGAGGGTCGACTTACGGAGGGTTCACGACTACGAGCCCCAGACACTACACGAGTACCAATCCCTCGTCGTATATACAGAAATCCAAAAAGAGTAACCACCCCAGCTGGATACAAAAAAAAATCACACCGGATACGGTGCCCTTGAACCAAAAGCATTCAAGGATATCTCACCACGACTGTAAGCACCCACGGACGAAATGCCCCATTTGCGTGGGAATGTGGGGTGAGCCCCACGTGGATTCAAACCACGTTCCGGCGTGGTGTACGTGCCACGTGATAGGAAGAGCCGTACCCCCGCACCACCAACTGGCACCCTTCGACCGCTGCAACGGACCGCGCACGCAACGGGATTCCACTGGCGGGTCAGCACTCTGGGAGCAGATCTAGGCACACCGAACCCTACGGTCTTCTACTTGTCGTACTGTCCCTCAACGACCGAGGATTGATCATAGATCCAATGTGATCATTTATCAGCCAGACATCATTGCATCGAGAGCATTATCACCCTCGCAGAATCACGGCTGGCCCAGTACCGGCCGTGTGGACAACAAGTCCACAACGACCGCTCAAAGAGCGATTCATCAAGGTCACTCACAGATCATCGATGCCAGACCTCGAACGGTCACGGTACCGTTGGCGGCCGGGAGGTACACCGTCTTCGGGCAAGTAGGTACCCGGTATCCAGAAGTGTGGCTGAAAAAGCTATTATCACAGGATTTACCATCGTAAACACCTCAACACAACGTGAGCATTCGTTACCACCACAGGACCGTGTTCAATCATGTTGATCCGGGACCGAGAGCAAGAGCCCATATAGCCATTAACAAAGACCCAGGCAGTCCTAAGAGTATCGCTACTGCAAGTCCGAAACGCCATTTGTGCCCTGAGGTGCCGTACCTACTCCCCGGAGCGGGTCACCATTTAAACATGAGGCCTACACTGGAGGCGCGGATCATTAATGCCCCCCCACATCTCCATAAGTCGATCAATCTCGCCGCCTACCCCTACATTCATGTAAAGGACCCCGTTAAACAAGATGGAGGACCTCTAGGCCCCGGTTCGTAGCCCTGAGTTGACAGTGTACCGCGTATAGTCGACTCCGGCTATTGGAACCAAAACCGTAAATGCTGCGCCAGCCGCTGTTCACGGGATAGGTCCCTCCCAGGGAGTGAGTATTTGGTGTCATGTGATTCAGCGTAATATTGCGAGTATCAGGGGGGAGGGGCGTGGCCGCAGTTGTTGGGGGGTTGCTACACCTCCCGTATCTATCTTCGTTGCTATCCAGACCCCGTCGGGAACCATTCTGTCTCTAAATCTAAATAATCGACCCAATCCTCCCTGTCCTCCCCCTCATTGTGGTCCTTATTCCAGTAATCACTCCCAGGTCCAGGATGATCCAGGCTGGCACATAACCAAGAACCTGTCCCCCCCTGGTCACAACCCAATGGAGAAATTTGTTATTCCACAACAGTGATGCTGCCTAACATTATCATCATCCACGACCATGAATCATACTGTGGCAGGCAAAGTTACCTGGCACCCGACTTGTTGCCTTGCATCTAGCCTCTGATTGACCTTCACAAAATGGCTCGTGCGGTGGGGTGGGGTGCGAATATTGACGACCCGGGATCGAAAGTCGCGCGCGTTGTCGAGGGTATATTTTATTTATAATTCGTTCCGTCGTGGAATGGTGTAATACATCAGTGCTGGTGACGGGTTCGTTTAGGTTCCACTCTCCCCCAACAAGGATCTTTCGTGGAAATGGGGGTAGGACACACACATCCCGCGTAGTTGCCTTACGTAGAGCGAGACCACAAACGTCAAGACGAAACAACTAATCGCACCGACGTATGATCTAGGTTAGGGTTGCACGATAAATCCATTCCGCTTGTTATTCGAAAGAAGAAGGCCATCCGGTGAGCCTGATGTTGTTAACCGAAACCAATATACAAAACATATGCATACACACGGGCGGGGGACTCTTGTGTGATAACCCCCACGCACCACGTTAAAATTCCAATGTCGAACAGGACCCGATAACATTCTCAAACACTACTAACAAAAACGGACCCCTATCCATCCACCAATTTTATTATGAGTAAGAAAACAGCACTGCGCAACATCAAAATGTGAATAACATGGTGTCAATCTCATGGTTACCTCCATGTGAGTCCC
>JASPKP010000490.1:22500-25000 GCA_030674155.1 Stramonita haemastoma | reverse complement strand
CGGCACACGATGGCCTACTCTTACGAAAAGCGGAACAGGATTTAACGTGTGCGCAAGATGTTCTGCGTGCGTTCGCACACGGGGCCTCGGTTTAAAGTCTCATCCGAAGGACTTTTGGGGAGAGTGGAGTCAGCACTGATGTTAACTCCAGGATGAAAATTTCCTCGACCGGACTCGAACCCAGGTCTTCAAATTGCCAGCGCAATGTTCTGACCACTAGGCTATCCGCCCTCCCCCCCCCCCCCTATATACGGAATGTAAGGGGGTTAGACAGACAGACAGACAGAAAAGCAGACAGAAAAGCAGACAGACAAAGGCATAAATAAAGAGAGACACACGGGTAGACAGACACACAGGAATACAGAGAGGCATGTGCAGAAATAAAGAGAAACAGACAGAAAGACAGACAGACAGATCGACAGAGAGGCAGGTAGACAGACAAGCACACAGACAGGCAGACACACAGACAGACAGACAGGCAGGCAGGTAGGCAGGCAGAGACAGACAGGTAGAAAGACAGACAGACGGACAGACAGGCAGACACACACACAGACAGACAGACAGGCAGGCAGGCAGGAGGTAGGCAGAGACAGACAGGTAGAAAGACAGACAGACGGACAGACAGACAGACATGCAGGCAGACAGAAAGCGCAGGCACAAGCAGATACAAAAAAACAATCACAAGCAAAAAGATACAGACAGACAGACAGACAGACAGAGACCAAAGAAAGAAAGAAGTAGTAAAGAGTTTTCTGTTTGGTGGTGTGTGGTGGTGGTGGTGGTGGTGGTGGGTGGTGGTTGGTGGTGGTGGTGTGTGGTGAGTTTCTTTTTATTCGCATCAAGGTTTTCCCCTACGCCCACATTAATTCCCCATGTGGTATGGTCTGTTACAGAAAGTCCCTACTCCGGTGCTTTGCCTTGAAATTAATCACCCCCTTTTTTGTCCCATCCCCCTGGACAAAACATATACTACAAGAATTGCTCTTTTAAAAAAAAAAAAAATGATACCGTGTCTAATACTGGGACCCTCCATCACAAAATGAACCGCATTGCGCCTGACACACTCTACCAAAATGAAGGTGGGGTCATGCTGCTCACTTTGATATTTGTGACGCTCCACCACAAAATGAGTCGCTTAGCACATGACCCACTTTTCCGCTAGGAGCCATTAAAAGGCAGGTGGGGGTCAAGTTGTCGATTTTGAGATTTCGATTAATTTTTATAGCTATAGCCATTACTCTACCTTGTAGTGAAATATCAAGGCATGATTTTGTTTTCTTTTGCTTTTAAACGTGATTTTTAGAATACACAAGCTCTCGGCCTCATTTTGACCACCTGTAAGGATGCTAAACTGGTCAATTTCTCATTTTGTCATTTCCTACAGTCTATCATTTCAAGTTGTAATAATTTATTACATCAGGTGCTTTTATCTGTACGTACATTCTCTCTGACCATATTGAGCCATGCCAGCTCAAAGGTGTTTAGTTTAGTAAAAAGAAAAAAATATGGTTTTGCTTACTATCTAGAAAAAAGATTATTTTTTTCTGCTCTTACATTAATCCAAATAAAAATGGTAAAGCTTTTGATTTTCGGTTTTGAGGGGGGGGGGGGTCCCAATACGCTAAAACCATACACACACACACACACACACACACACACACACACACACACACACACACACAACACACACACACACACACACACACACACACACACCACACACACACACAACCACACACACCGCCAAACAACAACAGCAACAACAAACTTTTTAAAAAATCCAGATAAATAGAAGGGACACTGCCCTATGGAATTTTAATCCTGTTTATAAATCAATAAACCAAGATGAAAAAAAACTACCCACAACACCATGTTTTCACAACCGTGCCGTGGATTAAGCCTGGAGTTGTCGCCATTTTCTTTGTCCTTTCAGCCACAAAATGGCGGATGTTAGCGTCTACAAACGAAAATTAAACCCAGAATAAAAGCAGACAGTTAGCATAATTATTACTTTGTATGATACGAAGAAAACAGCCGTAAAAAAAACATTGTCAGAACATGAAGAGAAAGGTTACGTTTTAGAAACTATGCAGAACCTGAGACAAAAAAGGATTATGTTTTGCTAACGATTCTTTTACAGAGGCGATGAGTCTTAGATATTGTGAGAGTTAATCCTGACTGCTGGTCTTTTGGTAAGACGCTAATGGCTGTAGATGATGATAGCATGATCATCTTGTAGAGCTTAAGTCTTTCGTTTGTTTTAGGGTTTGCTCCTCTCTTTGGTTGTGATGGTCAAATTCCGCCTTGAAAGTGTTCTAAAGTGCTTAGAAATGTTTTGTAAAGTATACACACATCAGACTTATTTTTGGAGTTTATATTCACCCACGCGCGCGTGCGTAGGCATTCATTAAACGCATGCGCGCAAGCACATACATACATACATACATACATACACATACATACATACATACATACATACATACATGCATACATACATACA
>JASPKP010000490.1:15000-17500 GCA_030674155.1 Stramonita haemastoma | reverse complement strand
ATAGATAGATAAACAGACTGACACACAGACACACAGAAAAACCAGCAAATGAATTGGAAAGCCCATGAATTTTGACAGATCTCACGACCAGACAGACAGACATACACGCGGACAGACCAATAAAATGAAGGTCTAATGCAATAAGGCTCATTCTATTTTGACAGACCTAACATACAAACCGATCGACAAACAGACAAGCAAACAGACAAACAAACAGACAGGCAGACAGACAAACAAACAATCAGTCCACTCTGAGGGAAGCATTCTCCAAGAAGCAGGACATGGCGCGTCTGTTTTTGGAGATAGCAGTCAGGAATCCTGTCCGATTAAAGGAAAAAAATTACTTTAATCCATTCACAAAGAAATCTTTTGCATGCACACACATGTACACACACACACAAAATATTCGTGTGCACTTTCATACACACACTCAAGCAGGCACGCTAGCAAGCATAATATACACGCGTGCGCGCACACACAAAGATATATTTATTTATTCATTTATTTATCACGCACACACACACATATATCACACATGCACGCACACACACACACACACACACACACACACACACACACACACACACACACACACACACACTCACACTCACACACACACACACTCACACACACACACACACACACACACACTCACTCACACTCACACTCACACTCACACTCATACACACACACACACTCACACACACACACACACACACACACACACACACACACACACAACACACACACACACACACATACACACACACAAACCACGTGATGCCACTAGGAAAACGTTTGTCAAACAGGCTATTTCAGCAATCTAAAAAAAAAATAAAGAACTTTCTGGATAGTTATTCCCGTAACCTCTTCATGTTGTGGCCATGTCTTGCCTATCATTGACTAGTGTATCAACACTATGGGACAATTATTGGAATGTAACAAATTTGAAATTTATTCCCCGTTTATATGAAAGAGCACTAAAGCTGGTTTTGTTAAAGTCAAACTTCCTTGACTGTTACTGATTACAAAGAAATAAATATAGTGACTTGCCATAAAAGACTTTTTTTCAACAAAGTTGTGTGCATGCAAGATGTTATATACTGGACCTAGGTTTAAAGTCTCAGTGGAAGGTACTTGTGGGAAAGTGGAGTCGGTACTGATGTTAACTCAAGGAGGAAAAAAAACAACAACCAAAAATAACCCCATCAAACAGGTGCCTCTCTGGTGGCTCGAACCCTGGTCGTCAGATTGCAAGCTCGATGCTCTAACCACCAAACAGCATGGTACCGCTTAAACATATTTTTATAGGCCTAGGTTCAATCCTAGTGAAATCAGGTTATTTTAGTGTGCTGTTCATATTTTTTTGTGCCCACTTTTTTGTCCACGTTTTAATTGAAAAAGCTTACATACATGTGATGGGGTGGTATGTAGATTGCCTCCCATGCGATCGGAGCCCTGTCGCAGCATTGTGTTGCTAAACCCGGACACACCTGCGAATTGTGCGATGCTCTGTTTCCTTGCGTGGTGGTCGAAAGCCCTCCATTGCAAACTCTTTGCCTTCATGGTGAACGGTAGAATTGATGCAACCTCTTTTTAGAGGTCACGTCCTAATTGGCTAGCTGTACCCACCCGAGAAGCTGTGCAGAGATGGGACATCACATGGGCCAATGTCCATTCTGTTACATACATAATCATAGACTTCATATTTTGACCTGAAAAGGGCCAGGGATTTTTTCCAGTAAATGGGCAGCGACAATAAAAGAAATAAATATTGCTGGTGACGTCACTCCTCTCCCAACGAGGACTGACTAGGCCTACACGCCATCTTTAATCTTGATGTCTCTGACCAAAGGCCTGCAACTTCAGTTCACTTGATGGCTCATGTTGTTGGTATCGTTTCTTTCCCCTGATCGGCCAACTCTGAGGACAGGGTAATTCTCCAGAAAGGTAAAATTGTCTGTTATAATTATACTGATCCCCCCTCTCTCTCGCACACACACACACACACACACACACACACACATTCAATGTACCATCTTGAAATTAAAAAATTGATTTGATTTGAACACACACACACACACACATACACACACACACACGGATGCACATGCATACATGCACACGCAAAAGCTCACACAAAAAGATAGATATATATATATATATATCGATGGATAGATCGATGGATCGATAGACAGACAGACAGACAGATAGATAGATAGATAGATAGATAGATAGATAGATAGATAGATAGATAGATAGATAGATAGATAGATAGATAGATAGATAGATAGATAGATAGATAGATATTATGGACTTTTTTTTAAAAGGATAGTCTAGATAAAGGAAGGAATTCTGGTAATCCTTAAGAAAAAAATGAATGAATACTTGTTGGGTTTTTTTGTTATTGTTTCTTTGGTGGGGGGGGGGGGGCGGTGTCAACAAATATAAAACAAATGCAACCAAAACGAAAGTATATTATTAAGACAATCCTGGCGCA
>JASPKP010000490.1:5000-10000 GCA_030674155.1 Stramonita haemastoma | reverse complement strand
AGAGGGAGGGTGTGTGTGTGTGTTGTGTGTGTGTGTGTGTGTGTGTGTGTGTGTGTGTGTGTGTGTGTGTGTGTGTGTGTGTGTGTGTGTGTGTGTTTACAGCTCATCATCAATAATTGCATCGCCTCTGGTATCATAGACATCGATTGCAGATCTGCAAAATAATAACACAATAACACAATTAATAACACATCAAAAAAATACGGGAAGAAGTATCATAGTACAAACAAGTCAACCATGGGATTGCGTTAATGAGTCGGAACGATAAACCTCAATTACTTCATTTCGATCAGAGATCATAGTATTATTACAATTACAACATTAATTTTACGTCTATACAACCAAACAAAAATACACAGGATGAGTTCGTTGGGAAATCATTGAGTCATACCGCATAACTTACATATCAAACCTCACCTAACACTATTCTAGATCGTTTTTTAATGCCATGGAAAATAAATCTAGACAAATTCTCTTTGTGCTGCTCACTTTGTAACTGAAGCAATATTGATATTGGTAGATAAACTGAATCTCTTAAAAATTTTGATCGTATATCAGAGTACATAAGGCATTCATACAGAAAATGCTTTTCATTTTCAATTTTGGATGTGCAAAAGGGACATGATTTTCTTTGATTTGATTCACTATATCGATGCATGTTATTGTTAAGGGGTAAAACACCAAATCTAATCTGTGCAAGTGCAACTCTAAAACAGTATACATCAGTAGTTGTAAGATATTTCTCCCTCTCAAACACAGTTTTGAATGATCGGTAATGCCTGTATGTTTCTCTGTCTCTTAAAGCACCAGACCATTCCTGTATGAACATGTCAATCAGACGCTGTTTGAACATATTAAGAAAAGTTTTTACATTGCCAACACCCTGGTGCAGCCAAACTACAGTAAATCCTGATACACAAAGAATTATTCGTATCTGTGACACCCAACAGTCTTTTCCCTTTTCATCTAAACACAGTAACATTTCGTAAGCTTTACGTGGTAGTCGTTGTTGTTCCATTGCTAACAATTTAAACCAGTATCTTAATGAATTTATATAAGAATTAACATAAAGGGGATAACGTCCCAAATCACCATACACCATTTTATTAGGAGTACGTGTTGGGACGCCTAGAAACCTTTTACATGCCCTGAGGTGAACTTTCTCGATGTCATTTAAACGTTGGAATCCCCAAATTTCAGATGAATACAGTAAAACTGGCTGTATTTTTGAGTCAAAAATCTTAAAGAAAGTGCTTAGAGACATGTCCAAATATGTTTTGAAAATTTTATTCACACTCAGAAGTGCTTTTTTCCCCTTTGTCACCAGATGCTTTGTACCTCGTTTAGCACTAATTTTAGTAGTGAAATTGAAACCCAGATAACAGTATTCATTTACAACTTCTAGTGCAACATTATCAAAGAACCACTTTTCTTTTTCACCGAGAAAGCCACCTTTACGAAATACCATAATTTTAGTTTTATCCTTATTTACATTTAATTTCAAATTCTCACAACAAACCTTAAGACAATTTAACTGATTCTGAAGACCTGAAGGGGTATTAGACAGTAAAACAACGTCGTCAGCAAAAAGTAATAGGAATAAATCAGTAAGTTCAGGTAACATTTGAATACCATGTTTTCCATTCAATGAAATATAGTCAGCTAGCTGGTTAATGAACAACGAAAACAGATTAGGGCTTAATACACATCCTTGACGTACACCAACAGGACAAGCAAAAAAGTTGGACAATTGAAAATTCACCCTTACACAAGACAGAAGAGAGCTATAATGGATCTCAAAGAACACAAAAACTTTCCTTTTATCCCGTTGTTTCTCAGACATTCTAAAAGTTTACCATGGTGGACAGAGTCAAATGCTTTTCTAAAATCTATGAAAGCAACATATAACTTTTGTCCCTTTTTACTTAAACATTTTTGGACTGTAGCATATAGAGTAAAAATCTGGTCAACAGTAGAATAATGTTTTCGAAAACCAGCTTGAGATTCAGAAATCAGCATGTTCTCTTCAAGCCATAAATACAATCTAGAATTCAAAATAGTGGTATAACATTTAGACAGTATACTAAGTAGAGAAACACCCCTATAATTATCCATGTTTTCTGTATCACCCTTTTTGTGTAAAGGTATTACAATTGCTTTGGCCCATTCCTGTGGATACTCACCTTTATCAAATAAATTATTGAACAACTTTGTCAAAAATAACACAACATCTTTTCCACTGGACTTAAGCATTTCTGCACATACGCCATCAAGTCCAGTTGCCTTGCCACTTTTTAGTCTTTTTATAGCATGTTGTACTTCCTCTTCTGTTATAACTCTGTTTAAAAAATGATTTGGTTCTTCATGTTCATCAAAATCTGGTATGTCCTGGTGGTCATTGTTATCATTTCCAAAGACATGTTTGAAATGACTATACCAGTCATTTAAAGTAATATTACTACTTGTTTTATTTGTTTTATGCGTGCATCCCATATTTCTGACTTCCTTCCAAAATGATTTTGGGTCGAGCATGTCTGACGCAAGTGCAGCAGCTTTTTCTCTTTTAAAATTTCGTTTTTTCTGCTTTATCAAGTTTTTATACATCTTTCGAGCTTGTACATAATTCTCCCGGTCATTATCACTTCTTGATACACGAAACGTTGATAGCTTTTTCCTAGAAATTCGTTTAGCTATTAAGCATTCATTATCAAACCATTTTGAGCGATGTTTATGTTTGCATGGATAACATTTTGTCAACATACAGCTACTAGCACTATTCAAACATTTCACAAATAAAGTCATAGCCTCATTTACATCATAATCTAATTTGTCATTAGCTGCTTTGAGCATATCTTGGATAGCTTCACTTTTCATTTTTTTCACAAAGTCTGCCTCTTTCTCTATTTTCCAAATGCTTTTTTCAATGACATTTTGTTTTACATTTTGATTTTTAAGCTCTTCTTTGGCAAAGCCACTTTCACCAAGATCACACAAAAGCACAACTGGTAAGTGATCTGATTCAGTTAGGTTTTGCACTTCAAGAGAAATAGCATGCAAGTTCATATACAGTTCAGTAGAAATGATAAAATAATCCACAACACTGCAACCAGAGTTAGAAACATACGTAAAACTGTTATCCAGACCTTGTTCACTTAATCCATTTAAAATAAGGCAATCAAACATACTACACAACTCAAGTAGTTGCTCTCCAAATGCATTACAGTTATTGTCAAGGGAGTTACGAGGAAAATCACTTTTTTCATACACCAATGAGCTTGAAAAGTCAGAATCCACAAAACAATAATTACTATCAGCAGTTCTAGCATTCATATCACCAAAAATTAAAACATAGAAATCATCAAACCTTTCTTGTAATTGCAAATAACACTGCTCTAACAATTCTATGCCGTAACCATCTTGATTGACCTTCCAATAATTTGAATCACATGGAGGAATGTAAACACATATGCATATAACATCTTTGTCCGTACCAAATAAAGTTTTATCTATTTGAACAACAATAGTGTTATCTACAGACACTGGAATATATTTTACAAATGGGGAAAATCTTTTCTTAATCAGCACAACTACACCACCAGAGTATCTACCCCGGTGGGATAGTTTTAAAGCTTTTGACGTAAATATTAGAAAATCACTGAACAAATCTGATTCAAAATCTGTGGCTATGAATGTTTCAGTTAAACATATGATATCATGAGATTTAATATACTGAATGAAATCACTGTCATCTAGCTTAGGAAGCAACCCGTTTACATTGTAATTGAGACATTTTAAGCAACCTTTTGTAAAAGAAGTATTTATGAAACTATGACACACATCATCCATATGTGAATTTTGATTTCTCACTTTATAGGCCTGGCCGATGTCCTATTTGTTATGGACACTTTTTGATCGTGTCTTAGTCCCCCCTCCTAACCCTTGTTGACCCATTTTGCTCCCATCTTTTGACCCCATTCGTTTCAGTGTGTCCAGAATACTGGACTGACTTTGAGACCTGCTTGTTGTGGGGGCACTGTCTGACTGACCCCGCTTTGCCCTTGGAGCTTTTTGCTTGCTCCGTGCCATCCTACCCATCTTCTTTTTAGATTCTGTGGATGGGGAACTCACCTTTGCTTTTGTAGATTCATAGGATACAGTCTCCTCATTCACCCCATTTTGTGTGTTTTGTTCCTGGTTTTCTCTGTTCTCTACCCTGAGGTCATTGTCAGTACAGTGAGTGTCTGTAATATGGTCCTGTGGCACAGCCACAGCCACCTGGTCATCAGAGGGTGCCTCAGGAGAAATGTCAGTCTTGTCTGTCAGTTTGTCATGTCCCGACTCATTTTGTTTGTCACAGTCTTGTTCCTTATCAGTATCACTTGGAAGCTGTTGGGGAGGCTGTCCATTTTCCTCAGAAAGATCGTCTTCTGTGTCAGTACTATAGTCACCAAGTTCATGTGTTGCCCTGATTCTGTCAAACCCGTCAGCTCTGACTTCACTGTGGTCCTGTCTGTCCTGAAGACTGTCATCATCTGTAAGCATGTCATTTGTATTTGTCTCTGGTTTGTCATTTATGGTTACATAGTCCTGCTGCACAAGTCCGACAATGTCTGTATTTTCTGCATTAAACGCGTCATTTGACCTGTGCTCTCTCTGGTTTTGCTGGAGTTGGGTGCGTCTGCTGACTTCTCTGTCTCTCTGGTAACGATAGAGCGCCTGGCCTCTGGTCCTGTTGGGAGGCCTTGTATAGAGTTGCTCCTTCTTCCTGAAAGACTGGGGGCCCCTCTGGTCTTCTCTTGTGTAGGACTCCTGGCCTGGGGCAACGCGAGGTCCACTTCCTGGGTCACCAACAAAGTCCCTGCTGAGGTGGTGCCAACTTCTGTTCTGAGTAGGTGGTGACCTTCTGTTTTCCACGGTGCTCCATTGCTGTAGTCCCCTCTGCTGGTGGCCTTTGGAACTTCTGCCAGCAACGTGATATTGCTGTCCAATGTAGCTCCTGC
>JASPKP010004904.1:0-2500 GCA_030674155.1 Stramonita haemastoma | reverse complement strand
AAAAGCCGCAGTTTTTGACATGATGTATAAAGTAAACATGGTAACATAAAGACATCTCTGTATTTTTGGATTGATTTATATCTTCAAAACAGTATGCATTGAACTGTAACTGGCAGGTGGGTGAATGGCTATCAGACACATGATGCCACGTGGTGCTGTTGTTGTCAAATATGTTGTGACCATGTCAAGTATTTTGTATGCCATTAGCTCAAATAAAAATCCCTATAAGACATGATGGAAGTGTGTGTGTGTGTGTGTGTGTGTGTGTGTGTGTGTGGTGTGTGTGTACATTTATTTGTGCGCGTGTGTTCACATGTGTGTGGGGGAGCACAGTCATACTTTGACTTTAGATATGAATGTGTGTTTGTGTGCATACATTGATATGAATCAGCCAGAGGGCAAATGAAAAGAATAAGAAATGAAAGCTGAGGTCGTTATGATTAGTATATAGAAAATATAGTTCATGGTGATAGGAAATACAGTTATGCATAAACCTGTCAATCAGGCATGAGAAATACAGCCACATGCAGTGTTTACCATTGAATAACACCTGAAAACACTATAACGTGGATACTTCTAGCTACATGGCTAAGTGCAAAGGCCACAGGTTATCAACCAGGATTCCCCTGTATCAAAGCAGCTGGAATCCCTGAACTTAGTGAAGTCAGACTGCAGACACCTTTACTGTTGGTAAAAAACTGTGGCATATGCACAAATCTCACCACTAGTGAACCTTGGAGCCCTAGCCAAGGAACCAGAAAAAAACCCCAACAAAAAACAGCTTGTGTATTTCTCTTTCTTTTTACTGCTACTATTAACAAAATAGCACACACAACAGGCATCCCTTTAACAATGAACAATGGGAATTTCTGTATAGAGTTTTATTAATTTTTTACAACCAGTCCACGTCTGCAAATGAAAATTAAACATCACGTGAGCTGAGCCATTCTGACAAGCAATGTTGGCACAACGCATAGCAATATTTCAAAATTGTTTGACATCAGTTGAGCATATTGAAGCGTTCGTTGTATCACATGCGACACTGTGTTGCTGGAGAAGTAACAACAGCAGTAAGTTAACAGGAGTTAAGTCTGAGCAAAGGCCAAAATGCAATCAAAGCACATTACACTCTTCCATTAAATGACTGTCGTTTTCAAGTAATCACTTTTTGGCATTTTAAAAAAAAGTGTCCTACATCTTGAATGTGTGTGAGTGGTGTGTGTGTGTGTGTGTGTGTGTGTGTGTGTGTGTGTGTGTTGTGTGCGCGTGCGTGTGCACATGTAAGCAGGTATGTGTGTCAAAAGTTAAACACAATTTATATGGAAGACACTTAAATTATAGTTGGTTGCATCATGCAACATTCTATAATCTTATCAATTTAATGTTATCATTCTGTGCTTTGATACAGGTGTATTACATTAAAAATTCATTAAAAAACCCTGAACTTGTAATAAAACAAGAAAAATCACACACACACAATTATTTTATATATATATATATATATATATATATATATATATATATTATATATATATATATATATATATATGTGACGCTCCACCACATAAGGAGTTGCATTGCACCAGAGGTCAATTTTTAGTTATTGACAAGTTATTTAATCTGCAATAAAAAGGCTATTCAATACAAAAACAGATTGAAAATCGGACAATTCTGTGCAAAGTTATTACAATTGAAATGATATACTGCAGGATGTGACAAAATGAGAAACGGGCAAGTTTATTTTCGTAACAGGTTGTCAGAATGAGGGTTTGGGTATTACCGTATTTTCAAAATACATTTAAAAGCAAAAGGAAATAAAAACTATGCCTTGATATTTCATTACTAGGTAGAATAACAGATATAGTTTAATAATCGATCAAAGTCTCAAAATTGACAACTTGACCCCCGCCTGCCTTTAATGGCTCCTAGCGCAAAATTAGGTAATGTGCTAAGCGACTCATTTCGTGGTGGAGCGTCACCACACACACACACACACACACACAATATATTATATATATATATATATATATATATATATATATATATATATATATATATGTGTGTGTGCTAAGCGACTCATTTCGTGGTGGAGCGTCAACACACACACACACACACAATATATATATATATATTATATATATATATATATATATTATATATATATAAAATATTATATATATATATATTCCTATAAAATCAATCTTCATTTTTTTTTTAATGTCCTATTATAATTATGGTTTCTACAACCACACACACACACACACACAAACCACACACACACACACACACACACCACACACACACACAAAACACACACACACACACACACACACACACTTTAAAAGCAACATCTTTATTCTTTTTTTCTCAATGTAAATAAAATTATTGAATTTCTAATTTGTATCAGAACTCTCCCCGCAGATCTGAAAACTTAGTACTGTTATTGTTACCGTTGTTTTTAAATAATGTTCCACATGCCATTGTATATTGTGAAGAAAAA
>JASPKP010004903.1:15000-16778 GCA_030674155.1 Stramonita haemastoma | reverse complement strand
AAAACTGACAGAGTCACAAGCTGGATTCAGAAGTGGCTATTCCACAGCAGATCATATTTTTACACTCCAAGCAGTAGTCGAGAAGTGTTTAGCAAAGAAAAGAGGAAAACTTTATGCATGCTTTGTTGATCTGAGGAAAGCCTTTGACTCTGTTCAACGTCAGCCTTTGTTCAATATTATGAATCAAAATGGAATTCAGGGGAAATATCTAAATGCTGTTATTGCCATGTATGAATCGGTGGTGTCTTGTGTGCGTATCGAGAGCAGACTAACTGAATTTTTTGATTGTCCAATCGGTCTAAGACAGGGATGTGTGTTGAGTCCGATATTGTTTTCATTGTATATAAATGAAGTAGCTTCAGCAGTTGATACTAACGGTCTTCATGGTATACAGTTGTTGCCCAGTTTTCTTGAATTGTATCTTCTTTTGTTTGCTGATGATATAGTTCTGTTATCATATACTGCGGATGGTTTACAAAACCAAATTAACAGTCTAGACAATGCATGTACAAAAATGTTTTTGAATGTTAACATCGACAAGACAAAAGTTATGGTTTTTCGCAAAGGTGGATTTTTGGGTAAGAAGGAAAAATGGAAGTTAGGTGGCAGTGTATTAGAAGTGGTTAATAAATACAGTTATCTAGGATTTGTTTTTACCACAAGAATGAGCCTGAACAGAGGTGTAGATGCTCTTGCCATGAAAGGAAGGCATGCATGTGTTGAATGCGTGAAACATATATCAAAACTAAATGACATTTCAAAGGATTGTTTTTTTCGAATTTTTGATGCGCAGGTACTGCCAATTCTCTTGTATGGGTCTGAGATGTGGGGTCTTCATAGACTGAGCAATATTGAAAAGATACATACCATGGCATGTAAACGTTTTCTAAACGTTCCACTTAGGGTACCAAATAAATTTGTTTATGGAGAAATAGGACGTTATCCATTATATGTAAACAGTGCAGTCAGGTGCATTCGATACTGGTTTAAGCTTTTAAAAATGGACATAGATAGACTTCCCAAGCAAGCTTATCTAATGCTTGTTAACTTGGACGAATATGGCAAAACATGCTGGGTAACTTTACTTAAACATACCTTGTTTACTCTTGGTTTTGGGTATGCCTGGTTGGAGCAAGGAGTTGGTTGTGAACATACTTTTATATCGTTGTTTAAGCAAAGAATGATAGATGTATATTTACAAGAGTGGAATGGGTCTATAGTGGCTAAAGACATATATCAGACATATAGACTGTTTAAAGCTGACTTTGGATGTGAACTTTATTTCGAATACATGGATATAAAATGTTTTAGGGATTGTTTAGTTAAGCTTCGTCTCGGCTTGCTACCAATTAATGGATCATCTTTCAGGAGAACTTTTAAGAAGGATACTGACTACATGTGTAAGTTGTGTAAGGTAGTGGAAGATGAAGAACATTTTATAAGAAATTGTATTCTGTATGAAAATCTAAGGTATAAGTACTTGGTCCCAATCGATCAACCATACGTAAATGTGTTGAAATATGGCTCTGTATTTACCATTCGTAGGCTAAGTTTATATCTTTTCAATGCCTTAAAAATAAGGCAGGATTTTGTTGAAAACTTGGAGACTTGACAAACAAATAACATCATTTAAAAGAGGTCAGTTTTAATCTAAAAGGACACATGTTCACACTTGATATGTTTTAGCAGTTGCCATATATGTCATGAGGTTTCATTTTATTTTTGCATTATTTGCTTTGCTTTGCTATGCTTTGTTTACCCCATTCTTGGGGCTGATG
>JASPKP010004903.1:5000-10000 GCA_030674155.1 Stramonita haemastoma | reverse complement strand
CTTGAATCTATAAATAAGAGATACAACATTTCTATATTCATGAGAGTTACGGCATTTGATCTTATCAAAAGATAATAAATGGGTTACATCATCATTCTGGTGAGAACCAATACTTTGTTTTTTTAAAAAATGTTTCCAACATGCATTCTGTAGCATGCTATAGCCCTCATGAACAGATGAGGGGACATTAATGCTGCAGGATCCATCAGTGTGCTTTGCTCCACATTTTGCTACTTTGTCAACTATTTCATTAAAGTAGATACCACAATGGGAAGGAATCCAGCAAAAGGTAACACAGGTGCCTCGTAACATCAGAAAATGAATTAGATGTCCAATCTCAGTTATGAGATCTTGTCTCACTTTTGAACTGGAATTTTTTAAAGCAAGTAAAACCGACTTGGAATCAGCACAAAAAAGCGTTAAAAATATGTCTTTGGGAAAATCTAGAAGAAAATATAAAGCCATCAAAATGGCAGATAATTCAGCTGTAAAAATAGAACGATTTTTCCCAATATAAAAAGATCTTTCTATTTTCAGTGATGGGATTATAAAAGCTGCTCCCGCCTCGTTGTTATTTAAAAGTGAGCCGTCAGTGTAGATTTTTAGATGTTCTGGATATGCAGTTTGTATATGTTCTTTTACTGACGCGCTAAGAATATTTTCATTACCTTTTTGGTTAAAGAAGAATAATTTAAGTCAAAATTAGCTCTCTGAAGCTCCCATGGTGGGCAAGATGAGATGTTAATCTTTGATTTAGTTATTTCTGTAGGACATATTTCTGCCTTATCAAATAAGTGAGAAGTATAAGTTCTAGCTGTGGTAACAGAACGAATAGTATGAGCTCTTTTGGGGAAGTTGACATCAGATCTTATATTTATTTCGGTATCCACATTGCTTTCTTGTTTTGAACAACGCAAGAGATATTTTGCCACAGCCAGTTGTCGATGATCATCTAAAGGCAAAATACCTATCTCTTTATAAGTACCCAAGGATGATGCATGAAAAGGTACACCCAAAGCTAATCGAAAAGCCTTACAGTCTAACCATGTCATTTTTTGTAATAAAGATTTTGGAGCACTGAAAAATGCTTCCTGGCCATAAATGAGTCTTGAACGTACAAGAGATAATGCTAGATGCTTTAAAACAGCTACATCATGAGCCCACACTTGTTTACTGATAACTTTCAAGAAGTTAAGACTTTTCCGGGCTTTAGTATTTAAATAGTCAATGTGATGATTCCAACTTAGTGAGGATGTGAAGTATACCCCTAAAAACTTCACCATAGATTTATATTCCAAAGCTTTCCCATCTATCTGAAAAACAGGGAGAACTGGTGGATTAAAACCATTATTAAAAAGTACGAGATTAGTCTTTTCGGGAGACAGTAACAGTCCATTCTCAAAGATGTAGTCATTAAGTTTGTTTAACTCAAGCTGATAAATGTTTTTCAGATGATTAATATGCCTCTTTGGTGTTCTCTTTTTCATTGTGACATTCATCCACATACAAATGTCATCAGCGTACTGGACATGGATATCATTACTTGAGAGACACTTTGGAAGATCATAAAGAAGAATATTGAAGAGATGTGGTGCAATGACTGATCCCTGTGGAATACCCATAGTTGGAAATCGTAAGGAAGAATATGAATTTCCAACTTTGACCTGCATGCATCTTTCGGAGAGAAATGTTTTAACATAATAACAGACATTTCCAGATAAGCCAATAGATTTCAATTTGTACAGTAACCGTTTATGCCACACCTGATCGTATGCTTTCTTTACATAAAAAAATGTGGCAAGCACATTTTTTCTGCAGGCAAATTGTTGTTTAATCTGTGTGCTGAGTTTAAACAGATGATCAGCTGTGGATCTACCTTTTCGAAAACCTGCTTGACAAATAGGGATTATTTGGTTTTTATCACAGTAATATATTAGTCGGTTTAGAATTATTTTTTCCATAAGTTTCCCTGTGTGTGAGGTTAAAGCTATTGGTCTGTAACTGTTTTTATCACTTTTAGATTTACCCTGCTTTGGGACTGGCACTAAAACGGAATGTTTCCAAAATTATGTGGAATGTCCCCTGAGACCAACAACTTTGAAATAATTCAAGCAGTAACATTATCCAATTTTCTGGCAGCTGTTTCAAAAATTCGTTTGAAACAGCATCTATACCAACGGATGTTCTTTTTGTCCCAAGAGATAGAAGAGCATCTTTCAATTCTTGCAGAGTTAGGGGAGCATTGACATAGTGATTATTGTCTCCCACAGGATCGTTATACATATCTTTTTGTTCTTCTTTTTCTCTATACGCTTTGCATTTTTCAGTAAGACTTTTATTACTCATTGTATCTGAAAACATTTCTATGAAAGAATCAGCTTTTTCTAAATTAGTTGGGAGATCTTTATCTTGAATCTTAATTGGACAGTTAGGAAGCTTAATCCCACTTTTCATGTCTTTAAATTTATTCCATACCTTTTGTAGATCATTATGGGAGTTAACTTCTTTTAGGCAAAAGGAAGACCAAAATTGACGTGTGCTTTCTTCAACAGTTTTATCACAAAGCAGTTTTGCTTATTTCATAAGAGAATGATTTTCGGATGTTTTATTTCTTAAGTATACTTTACAAGCAGCTTTTTTGTCATTAACAGCTTTTTGACAAGCAGGATTCCACCATATATTTCCCGAATGCTTCTGTGACTTCATGGGTGAATACTTTGGGATAGAACTATCAGCTGCTTGTAACACGTATTCTTTAAAATTTTTATTAAAAATATCAACGTCACTATTTTTTATACTTTCAATGTTAATCTGTGTCAAAATATCTTTAAACTTGTTCCAGTCAGCAAGACGATAATTGTATTTTGGGATAACATCTGTTTCTTTATCACATTGTAAAGAATTTTCATTTAGAGTGATAGCAACTGGAAAATGATCACTTCCTAACGTATCGCCTTCTACTTTCCAGATACACCTGGAAACAAGGGATGGAGAAATAAAAGATAGATTCTAAAGCGCTAGGTCTTTGGTTCGAAACATCTGGGATTCTCGTAACATTGCCATCGTTAAGTAAAAAAAAAGACAAGAATCAACAATGTTTTCAATAAACCGATTATTGGTCACTGATGTACAATTTTTATCCCCAAAGGGGGAGTGTGCATTGAAATTCCCACATATTAGCCATTTTTTAGAATCTGGTAATGTGTGCAACCATTCTGTGTTGCTATCATTAGGGCCTTTAGGTAAATATACCGAAACAATGTTTAGATCTATAGATTTGTTCAGTTTTACGCATGCAGTACAAGAATGCAAATGTGGTATATTAGTTGGAACAGGTGAGGTAGATTCATTATATTCTATACCTTTATGCACATAAATGGCAGCCCGTATCTTTTCAGCATCATTTGCAACAAGTTCATGGATTGGTGGATAGTAGTAATTTTTCAGGTTGGGTAGTCTGTTTCTGGTAACGTTTAAAGACTGTAATACTAAAACCTCAGATTTGAATGATGCCAGATGCTGAATAAGATACGGTAAATTTGTTGTTACAGATCTACAGTTCCACTGTAAAATTCTAAATGGATAAGTTTTCATTATTATCAAGAAAAATAGTTTGGTGCAAACTAATATATATATACATACATATATATATATATATATATATATATATATATATATATATATATATATATATATATATATATAGTGTGTGTGTGTGTGTGTGTGTGTGTGTGTGTGTGTGTGTGTGTGTGTGTGCGTGTGTGTATGTGTGTGCGTGTGCGTGTGCGCGCGCGTGCATGTGTGTGCGTGCATCCGTGCGCGCGCAAGCGCGCGCGTGTGTGCGTGTGCGCGCTTGCTTGTATGCGTGTGTGAGCATGTGTTTGTGTGTTAGATGTGTATGTGTGTGTGGGGGGGGGGGGGGGGGGGGGGGATAATGATGTAAAGGCATTCGGGGGAAACGAACCTCAGCCTCAAAGCCTGGCACTTTGTTATTGGGCCACGTGGCCGGGTCACTCCACTTCAGCAGACCCGCTTCGTCCCAGGGGCAGGCGGCCAATGTGACGTCACAGGCTGACGTCATCAGCACCAGCCACGTCAGCAGACATGACTTCGTCATTCTGTGTACTTTGTGCGCATCCAGTGTGGAGGAGGAGGATGACGGTTAGGAAAGGGATGTGCCAGTAAATAATAGGTGAGTAAATGCATAAAATACAGAATAGATAAGATCTTTGGTTCATTTTATAAAGTATCATAGGTTGATATGGGTAGGATATATTTGTATTTTTATATGAAGTTGACGATTGAATCTCTTTGATCTTTATGATTCATATGTAACTAGTTAGTTATTATGTATGTCATTTTGTTCTTATGATTGGGATGAGATGAGACATATTAATGTATGACAAAAAAAGATTTAGGTAATCGCATTAAATCATTTAGAAAAGAACCAAAATAAAAGCAAGAAAGAAAAAAAAGGAACGAAAAGGGAGAAGAATAAGAAGGAAGTAGCGCCTCCACTCCGAAAAAAAAGAAAAAAAGAAAACGGGTCCATCTCCAATAAATCAACAACAATGCGACCCCCCCCAAAAAAAAAAAAAAAAAAAAAAGAAGGGAAAAAACAACAACAAAAAAACAAAAACAAAATCATCCCCCAGTCCCAAATAAATCAACAACAATGCAACATCCCCCCCCCCCCAAAAAAAAAAAAAAAGGAAAAAGAGAAAAAAGTGTTAAACTATCAGAAAAACAAGGTAGAGAAAAACAAGTTCTCAGAGGCTTACATTTTTTGTTGTTGAAAACGTGCCATACACGCAAACTTCTCATTCATTTATTTTTTACATTTTACATTAAATTTTACACCACTTTAAGTCACAGCAAATTTTCTGTATAAAATTCGGGCTGCTCTCCCTGGGGAAAGCGCGTCCCCGCAAGAGCAGCGCCAAACATTATTGTTTATATATAAAAAAAATCCTGTCCGCAACTGTATTTGTTTCCCTATC
>JASPKP010004902.1:10000-16782 GCA_030674155.1 Stramonita haemastoma | reverse complement strand
GGAGGGTGTAGGGGTTTTTTTGAAATTTGAAATTTTTTTTGTTTTTTGTGGTTTGTAAGGGGTTTGTTTTTTGTGGGGTTTTTTTTTTTTTTTTTTTAAGAAGGAGGGGGAAAGGGAGGGGAAGGGGGGAGAAAGGGAGGAGGAGGGAGGAGGGAGGAGGAGAAGAAGAAGGAAGAAAAAAGAAGAAGAAGAAAAAGAAGAAGAAAAAAGGGAAAAAAAGAAGGAGAAGAAAGAAGAAAAACAACAACAAAAAAAAAACATGATGATGATGATGGAGATGAGGGATGTGATGATGATGATGATGATGATGATGTGATGATGATGATATGATGATGGCGCGGTGATGACGATGACGACGACGATGCTGACAATGATGACAAAACAAACAACAAAGAAGGAAGAAAAAAGAAAAAGAAGAAGAAAGAAGAAGAAGAAGAAAAAGGGAAAGAAGAAGAAAAAAGAGAAGAAAAAGAAAAGAACAAGAAAAAGAAGAAGAAAAAGAAGAAGAACAAGACAAGAAGAAAAAGAAGATGATGATGATGATGATGTGTGATGATGTGATGATGATGATGATGGATGTGGCGCGGTGATGCGATGACGTGCTGACATGATGACACAACAAAGAAAACAAAGAAAGAAGAAAAAGAAGAAGAAAAACAAGAACAAAAAACAGAAAAAGAAAAACAAAGAAGAAAAAGGGAAAGAAGAGAAAAAGAAGAAGAAGAAAGAAGAAGAAGAAGAAAAAGAGGAAGAAGAAAAAGAAAAAAAAACAAAAAAAACAACACAAGATCAAAAAACAACAACAACAAAATCGAAAAAAAAGGGAATGGAACGCCCCCTTTTTTTAAACTATGGGGGAAGAGATTTTGATATAGTGTTGGGTTTTTCGCAAGCAGGATTGGAAGGGACCCCCCATTGGGGGTCTGAGGTCGATTTGGGGGTTTTGTGGCCTTGCGTGAGACACGCACAAGCAACAAAAAAGGATGGTGGAAAACCCCTACATCCCTGTTGGGTCTGTCGTCTTTTCCTGTTTGTCTGTCTGTCTATTCAAAAGATGGAGCTGGCTCTTTTGGTTTGATCTTTTAAAGTTTTCCCCGCAGTGTTATTTTTTTGTTCTTTGAGGGGGGGGGGGCATCTTTCGTGGCCAAGATTTTGTGTGTGTGGTGTCTGTGTGGGGGGTTGGGGTTGGGGTTGGGGGGGAGGGGAGGGGGGGGGTTGATTTTTGTGTGTTTAAGTGTGTTGTGTTGTGTTGGGTTTTTTGTGTTTGTAGTGTGTGTGGTTGTGAGTGTGGTGTATTGGTTGTGTGTGTTTGTGTGTGAGTGTGTGTGTGTATATGTGTTTGTTAGTGTGTGTGTGTTGTATATGTCTGTGTGTCTGTGTGTGTGTGAAAGTTTTTTGAAACTTTCCGAAAAATTTGTTTTTCTATGCAAAAGTCTCTTTAAATGAAACATCAGCCCCTTTTAGAGAAATTTTTTTGGTTCTGTGTTTTCAATCTAAAAAACTTTGGCACACTGTTTTTCCAGACAGTACAAAAATTACACCTTTTCCCTGCACGTTAGAAAGCATTTGGGATCACGTTGCCTTATGTTGAAGCCCTGTTGTTTGGTTTGTTGGTCATGTTTTCTCAATATTTAGAGATGGCCTGTTTTTAATGACCGCTGAGTATGCAACTTATCCATCCCTACTTATTTCCCTTCCCTGAAGTAGGTTCTCCCTTTTGTGAATTTTTGTGTTGTTTTTTGGGGGTGTTTTACAAAAATATTGTGAAGATGGTAAAATGTTTGAAAAGGGCACTGTAGTTTGAACTTTTTCCCATCCTATTTTTTTCCCTGAAGATAAGTCTCTCACCTTTTGTGAAGCTGTTTGACTTTTGCTTTTTGGGGTTTTTAGCATCAATATTCTGGGATGGTACCTTTTTTAAAAAGGGCACTGTGGTATAGAACTTATCCATCCCTACTTATTCCTTCCCCGAAGATAAGTCCCCACTTCATTGGAAGGTAGAGATTTTTTTTTTAAAGGTGTAGGTAGCATCAAAATTAAAAGATGTCCAGTATCTAATAGGTAGCGGCGGTTCAATTTTCCCTTCCCCTTTATTTTTTCTTTAATATAAACGTCTCTTCCTTTAAAACATATTATTCCAAAAAAAGAAAAAACAAAACTATAGTTGCTTTTTTTTTTTTATTTTTGTAGTTCTTTTTTGGTGGGGGAGTTTATGGAGTTGAGATTTGGTGGAAACCTTGGATTTTGTTTTCGTGTTTTTGGGTTTGGGGTTTTTTTCCCTGTTTTGTCTATGGGTTTTTTTAAAATGGCAGAAAATTTGACCCAATGGTAGTTTGTTCCCCTTAAAAAAAAGGAGTTTTTCATGATGGCTAAAAAAAAATTAATTTAAAAAAATCTTTAATTGGTCCAAAAAAAAAATGGCCAGGGGTAGTTATAATAGGGAGCGATGTCTGGTTTTGGGCTTGTTTTGAGTTTAAGCAGAATTCTTAAGTGCAATGATCAATGGTAAACCATGTTGACTTTCGTTCTGGCCTTTTAAGACTTTCCTACTAAAGACATTCTCATTTTCTATTTTCAACCCCACACAGCCAGGGTTTTTCCTTTGGGAAAGAGATCATTGAACCCCACCACCACCACCACCACCACCACAACCACCCCACCCTCCCACAAACCACCAAAAAAAGCACTACCACCCTACCCCACCCCCACCACACCACACCCCCAACCCCCACCACCCCCCCTTGGGGAAATCAGGCATCGTGAAGGATGTTTAAAATGAGTTCCTAGTATTTTTCTGAGGGTTTGGTTTTTTTTTTTGTAAACGCCCCAAAAAAAAATCCCCCAAGGGGAAAAAGTCTTCAAAAGGGAACAGAAAGAGATCTGGAAAAATTGATAAAAGCAACACATTTGGGGCGAGCTTCTTTCCCAAAATAAATTTTCCCCTTTTGGGGAAAGGAGGGGGGTTTGGGGTGGGGGGGGGGTTGGGGGGAGGGGGGGGGGGGGGGGGGGGGGCGGAAATCAAACCACTGAAATTGGGGCCGAAGTTTTTTTAAAAACCCTTTTTGCCCGCCAGAAAGGGAAAATCCCTCTTCTTCATCCCCATTTTGCCCCTTTGAATTTTTTAAAACTGAAAATTTTTCCCCCTTGATCCTTAGAGATTTCTTTAAAAACAACCCCCCCCCCCCGGGACCCCCCCCCCCCCCCCCAGCCCCCAAAATTTCCAAATGCTCTATTGTCCCCCTTGTGGGAACAGGACGGGGGGGGGGGGTTTTTTGGAGGGTTTGTTAATATAGGGTGGCTAAAACCCTTTTGGGGGGGTTTACATGGGAGTGGAAAGGGGGGGGGGGGGGGGGGGGGCTACGAAATGGGCGGGAGGGGTATCCCCTATGCCCTTGACTCCTCCTCCCCCCCTCCCCCCTTTTCCCTTTTTCCCCTCCCCCTTCCCCTTCCCTTTTGCTCTCCTGACCTAAAAGAAAAAAAAAAAAGAAAGCCCCCTTTCATTCTGGTATTTCAAAAGGAAATCAAAGATAAGCCCAATTCAGAATAAAAGTTCAGTTTAAAAACAGCAGAGCATGGGGCGGGAAAGGAGTGGGGGGTACAGGAGAACTTTTGGTTTTTAAAAGGGGGGGTTGTATGTTTTTTTGTGGGGGGGGGTTGTGTGGAAAAAGGTGGTGGGGGGGGTCGGGGGTGGGTGGGGGTGGAAGGGGGGGGGCAAAAAAACCGTAACTCCCTTAGATTGGGCGGAAAAAGGTTGTAACGAAAGGTACGTTTGGAAAACAAAAAGGGGAGGGAAAGGGGTAGGGGGGGTTTTGGGGGGGGGGTTAGGGTAGTGGGGGGGGGAGGGGTGGGGTTGAGGGGGGTTTTTTTGGGGGTTTTGCCAAAAGTCTGAACTTTTGGCGGGGGTGATTTTTGATAAAATACCCGTCAAAAATATCCTGGCCAAAAATTTCATACAACGAAAACAAAACCAACACACACACACCCCCACACAAAACCCCCACAACACACAACACACACACACCAAAACACACAACCACACACACACACAAACACAACATAAAACCCCACCCCACAGGGGAAAAGGCAACCGTCTCCAAGTAGGGTGGATTTTTTTTGGTGTGTGGTTTTTTATGTTGTCGTTATTTCTGTTTGTTTGTTTGGGTTTGTTGCCCGTAGTCTGTTGTTTGTGTGTGGGTTTTGGTTTGTCTCTGTCTCGGGTCTGTCTGTCTGTCTGCCCTTTCTTTTCTCTCTTTTCTCTGTTTTCTTTTCTCTGTCTTGTCTCTGTCTCTGTCTTCGGGTCTTGATCTCTCTCTCCCCCTCTCGCGGGGGTTCCGGGGGGGCCGGAAACCCAAACCCTCCCCCCTCTCTCTTCTCCTCCTTTCCTAGGGGTTTTTTTTTTCTTTTCTTCTTTTTGCTTTTTTTTTTTCCTTTTTTTTTTTGGGGGTTTCCAGTGTATTTTTTGTTTTTTTGTTTTGTTTTGTTTTTTTGTTGAAATGTTTTTCCTTGTGGTTCTGGTTTTTGGGGTATTTGTGATTGTGTTTTTTGGGTGGTGCGGGGGGTTCTGGGGGTTTTGGGTGGGGGTTTTTGGGGGGTTTTTTTGGTCCCTGGGGTTTTTTGTTTTGTTTTTTCGGTTTTGGTTGTTGGCTTCGGTGGGTTACCCTGGCCTTTGTAATTGGCTTAAGGGGCGGGTAACGGCCGCTTTTTTGGGGAAAAGGGCGGGTTTTTGTGGGGGGGGTTTGGGGGGGGTTTTTTTCGGGTGTGTCGGGGTGTTTTTTGTATTTTTTCTTTTTCATGGGTTTAAAAACGAAAAAAACCCCCAAATGACTTTGAAATTTGGGCAAAAAAAAAAAAAAAAAAACCAAAAAAAAACCAAAAACTTTAAAAAAAATTTAGTTTAAAACGAGCCCCAAGAGGGAGAAAAGAGATTTAGGGAAAGGGGAAAAAGAAAAAATTCGGTTTTGAAAAAAAAAACAAAAAAAAAAAAGGGGGGGGGCAAAAAAAAAAAAAAAAACTGGAAAAAAAAAAAAAAGGGGGGGGGGGGGGCCTTTTTTTTTTTTTGTTTTTGGGGGTTTGGGAAATTTTAAATTTTTCGGGTTTGCGAAAGGAAAAGGTTGGAAATTTTTCGGCTTTCCTGATGTTTTTTTTTTTTTTGGTGTGCCGGGGTTTCATTGCCCCGGATGGCAAAAAATCTTGTGTTTTTCTGTTGTCCTGGTTTTTTTTGTCTGTATGTTTGAAATGTCTGTCTCGGGTCTTTTTTTTTGGTCTTTTTGTCTCTCTCTTCTCTGTTTTTTTTCCTGTTTGGTCTGTCTGTCTGTTTTCTGTCGTCTGTTTTCGCCCCGGGTTTTTTCTGTCTGTCTGTTGTCTTTTCTGTCTCTTCTCTCCCCCTCTCTCTCTCTCCCCTTTCTTCTCTCTTCTCTCTTTTTCTTTTCTCTCTCTCTCTTCTCTCTTTTCTCACACACACACACACACACACACACCACCACCACACACAAATGTTTTCCCAAGAGAATAATAAGTAGTGTTTTTGTAGTGTGGGTGGTGAATTTATGTAGGGTTGTTTTGTGTGGTGTAGTTTTTTAGTTTTGTTTTGTGTAGTGTAGTGTGTTTTTGTGTAGTTTTTGTGTAGTGGTGTTGATTGCTAGTCTAGTGTTTGGTTTTGTGTAGTCTGGGTTAGTTAGTGAAAGTGTGAGGGCGAGGGTGGTTTTTGGGTGGTGGTGCGCCCCCAGCTTTAACACTCTGGGGTTCAAACTTATGTGCAGTCCCCAAAAAATTTTTCCCCCGCTGGTAATTAAATTTGGGGAGATTGAAATTAAGTTAAAAATTTTTTAATTTTTTTAAATTATAGGGGGGTTTTTGTTTTTTTTTATATTTTAAAAATTTTTTTGGGGGTTTTTTTGGTTTTTTTTCAATATTTTTTTAAAAATTTTCCCTTAAAAAGTTTTTTAAAAATTTTTTAAATTAAAAAAATCGTTTTGTTTTTTTTTTTTTTCTTTTTTTTAAATTTTTAAAAATTGTCTTTATTTGTTTTGGGGGTTTTGTTGTTGTTTTTTTTTTGTTGTTGTTTTTTTTTTTTTTTTAAAATTGTATTTTGTAGTTGTTTGTTCTGCAAATTGGTTTTGTTTTTGGCCCTTTGTTGTTGGTGGGTTTTTTTTTTGGTTGTGTGTGTTTTTTGTGTGTGTTTTGTGTTTTGGGGTTGTGTGTTTTTTGGTTTTTTGTGTTTTGTGTGTGTGTTTGTTTTTGTGTCTATGTTTTTTCTATATGCCTGGCCTTTTGTAAAAAAACTTTTTTTTAAAAACGTAATTGCTTTTTGGGTTTTTTAGCTTCTGTTGTTCACTTTTTTTCCCCCAGTTTTTTGGGTTTTTTCCCCAAGGGGAATTTTTAAAAGGATTCTTTAAAAAAAACATTGTAAATTTTTTAAAAAATGTCAAATAAAATGTAAAACCCCCCCAAACCCCTTTTTTTAAAAACCTCCCCTCTCTCTCCCCTTTTCTCTTTTTTCCCCCTCCTTTTCTCTTTCTCTCTCCCCTTTTCTCTCCCCTTCTCTCTCTCCCCTCTCTCTCTCCTCCCCCTCTCTTTTCTTTTTTCTCTTTTCCCCCCCTCTCTCTCTCTCTCCCCCCCCCCTTCTCTTCCCCTTTTTTTCCCTCTCTCTCCCTCTCTTCTCCCCCTCCCTCCCCCCCCTTTCCCCCCCCCTTTTCCCCCCCCCCCCTCCCCCTTTTCTCTCTCTCTTTTTTTTCTCTCTCTCCCCCCCTCCCCTTTTCCCTTTTTTCCTTCCCCCCCCCCCC
>JASPKP010004902.1:0-5000 GCA_030674155.1 Stramonita haemastoma | reverse complement strand
CCCCCCACACACACCCCCAAAAACCAAAACCAACCCCAAAACCAAACCCCAAAAAAAAAAAAAAAAAATCACACCACACAAAAAACCACACACCCCAAAAACCCAACACACAAAAAAAACCACAACAAAAACCAAAAACACAAAAAACAAAACACCCCGACCCCCAAAAAACAAAATACACAAAACAAACCCCATACCCCACAAAAACCCCAAAAACCCCAACCAAAAAAACCCCCCCCAACACAACACCCCCCCCCAAAACCCCCCCAAAAACACACACCACACAACACCACAACAAAAGGCTTGTGGCTTTTCAAAACCCCAATAAAAAAAATTTTTTTTTTCCCCGCATTTTTTAAAAATAAAAATTTGAAAACCTGCAAAAAACTTTTCGTTTCCCAAAAGGGACCCCTTCATTTTTGCCTTACAAAATAACTTCCCTTTTTGTTACACCCCGTGGGGTTTTTTCCCCATTTTTTTTTTTAAAAAAAACCATTTTTCTTTTTTTTTTTTTGGGCCCCCCCCCCCGACTTTTAAAATTTAAAAAGAAAACCCCTTTTTTAAATGAAAATAATAAAAATTTGTTTTTAAACATTTTTTTTTAAAATTTAATTTTTTTTTCTTCACAAGGGGAGCAAAATCTTTTTTGGGGAAAATTTTGTTTCACAAAAATATGAACCTTGTGAGCTTTTCCCCTCTTGTCCCTGTGGGTTTTTGGGGAAAAAGTCAATGGGAAAAATTTTTTAGGCGAAATTCATCACTGTCATGCACCTGTAAATTTTTAAATTTCTTTTTTAAAAAAAAAAATAAATTTAAATTTTCGGAAAAAAAAGAGATATTTGTGATCCCTGAAAAAGAAACCTTTACTTGTAAAAGTCACACCCTTTTCCCCAAATTTGGGAAAGTACCCTTTTTTAAAATGTAAAAAAAAAAAAAGGGTTTTTTTTCCCCAATAAAAAATTAACCATTGCAAACCCTTGAGTTTAACTCAAAACCCAAAAAAAAAAAAATCAGTAAAAGTAAAATGTCACAAAACCCCCTTTGAAGACGACAGACAGACAGCGACAGAAGAACCACAAAAAACCAACCACCAAAAACACCCACACAACACCCCCCCTGGTAAACACAGAAAAAAAAATTAAAATTTAAAAAAAAAAAAAATTGTTTAAATTTGTTTTTGCCCCAATTGGTCCACAAAACCACCCCAATTTCCCTCCCCCCCCCCCCAAAAAAAGGGAAAAAAAAAAAAGGTTTTTTAAGAAAACAGAAGAAAAAAAAAAAAAAAAAAACGAGGTAAAAGGCAGTTTAGATAAAAGTTCAGGACAAAAAAAACCCAGTAATAAAAAATTTTAAAAAAAGGGAAAGAGAGGACAGAGGCGGAGAGAATAAATACAAGATATGAAAAGGAAGAAAATGTTGTAAATTTATTTTGGGCTTTGAGCCTGCTTTCATTTTTTCATAGGTTTTTTTTGCATTGGATGTCTCAGACCCCTAGCAGCATTCTCTCTCTCTCTCTCTCTTCTCTCTTCTCTCTCTCTCTCTCTCTCTTCTCTCTCTTCTCTCTCTCTTTCTCTCTCTTCTCTCTCTTCCCCCAACACATTCTTGGTGGGGAGGAGGGGAGGGGGTCTAGTGCTAGGGGAAAAAGGAAAGAGAGAGAAGTGTTGCATTACCGTTGCTAATCTGTTAATATTTGTTTCTTTTACTTCTAAATTTCAACGTGATCTTAATGACAAGAAAAAAAACAACATTAACGACGACGAGACAACAACAGAACAACAACAGCAATAATGTTTTAACGATAAAAAGAGAACGAGAAAACGATAAAAACAATGTTTTTAAAAGAACCTTTTCCAACAGTTTTTTTCCGTTTTTTATTTTAATGTTTACACTCTTTAATTGCTTTAATTAAATCGGTTCTATCAACTTTTCAACAATATTACTTCTGCTTTCTTCTTTGAAAAAAAAAAAACAAAACCAAAAAATCCAGCGCTTGTTTAAACAGCAAAATTAATCCCCAACCGCCACCTGAGATTCTTATCCCGTCGATGATTACGAAAAATTTTTTCAGTTCAGTGGATATAGGGGACTTTCTTTATCTCAAAATTAATTCTCCATTTTAAAATATAATATCAAGCGATTTTTGGGACATTTTGAAGGGCAATCCCCCTATTACTTTTTTTTAGCCTCATTTTAAGCGATGAATATAACCAGAGTCGTATTGACGTGACAGTTTTGTGAAGTTTGAGATTGAGAAAAAAAAAAAAGTTTTGATTTTCGTTTATTCAGTCAGGAAGGGGGTGGGGGGGGTTAACAGGAAAATGATTTTGTTTGACTTCCCTTTAACTTTTGGGAAGTTGAGGGAAAAAAGTTAGGATTTTTTTTTTCAAAAGGGGTGTGATTTTTTTTTTGAGATCCCACACCCGGGTTTTTTTTTGTTTTTCGTTTGGGAAAATGTAAGTGTTTTTGTGTGTGTGTGTGTGTGTGGGGGGTTTTTTTGTGGTTGTTGTTTTGGGTGTGTGTGTGTGTGTGTGTGTGTGTTTGTTTGTGTGTGGTGTTGTTTGTGTTGTTGTTGTTGTTGTCTTTAAATTTTTTTTTCTGTTCCTTCAGTGATATTTTGACGATGTATAAAAAAAAAACAATAAAAAAAAAAAAAAAAAAAACACAACACAAACCCCAAAAAACATGTGTCACCCTCATCCCAAAAAAAAAACAAATAAAACAAAAAAACCCCCCCCCCCATAAGGAAACTTGGTTTGCAAAAGAAATTAAAAGAAATTAAGAACCATTAAAGTTAATGTAACTATAAAAAAAGTCCTACGGACTGTGATAGGGACCCTTTACAATTTAAAAGCCAATTTTTTAAAAATTTTGAATATGTTGGTGAGGGTTTTTAGAAAAAAATGGGGCATGAAAGGCTTTCATCTTTCAGTCAAAAAAAGTTATGATATTAGTGATATTCTCACCCACAGACATTTTCCATTTTTTCTGAAATTGGTTATCAATGGTTTGGGTTTTATTCTATAAAATAGTGTATTAAATTTTTTCGATGTGAAAACATTTACAAAGTCTTTGGTAGTTGACAACTGTTAACTTATTGGTTTGTTCACAGTTTTTTTAAAAAATATCTTTTTTGCTGATTATTTTTGTGGCTGTCTCAATTTTTTTTGTTTAGTGACTGTCCCCCTTTTGCAAGGAAAAGGGGCACTTTTCTTTCTGGGGGTCCCGCCCATTTTTTTGCCCCCTTTTTAGCAGCTCTATCTGCCCTCATTTTGGAAAGAATTTCCAGAGTGTGAAGGCACCAACAAAAAATTGACACTTAAAAAATTTCTCCCTTACCCCTTTTTTTTACTATTTTCTTCCCCCTTTTCCCCCAAAAAAAGGGTTTTTTCCCCAAGGAAAATTTTTAGTAAGACCCCTTATATTGCTACCGTTTGCCCGTAAAAAATCGAGTGTGTTTACAACATGATAGATTTTTCGATTTTTAACGTGGTATAACAAAAAAAAAACCGTTCTTTATTTTTAGAGTGACCCCCTCTGTGTAAATTTTTAAAAGATCAAAATAGTATGTGGATGTGGGTCGAACATCGGAAACCTTTGTTTGATTGTCATTTTTGTTTACATTAGACAGTCTATGTCGAAGTGTGCTTTATTCATTCCCACGATGGACAAGGTAAGATTGTTCTTTGGTCCATGCGGGGTTTTGTTTTGATTTCAAAAAATTTTTTAAATTTTCAGATAGTATGACTTAAGGCATTAGAGGGCTAAGATTTTGCTTTTTCAAAAATTTCAATTCTGTTTTTACTTCTATTTTTTCTGAAATAAAGTTTTGTCGTTTGTTTCTAAGCACTTTTTAGCAATGCTAATTGACGGAAATATCTAAAGGTATTATGCGACTTGTTATACGTTCCTAGAGCTGAGGCGTGAAAAGGCACACCAAGAAAAAGCCTGTATGCTTTGCAGTCTTATTTTGAAATTTTTTAAGTAAATATTAGGAGCACTAAAAAAGCCCTTTTGGGCCATTGTAATTTCGAACGAAAAAGGATGAGTTAAACATTTTAGATTTGATGTGTTTGGCCCCAAAATGTTTACTTCCATCTTAGCAATTTTTAAGCATTTTTTTGCTTTAGTTAAATTGTGTTCGATTGCATTCCAGTTAGCTTAGAAGTGAGAATAACCCCCAAAAACTTTTGGTTTTTTTTATTCTCATAGTTTTTTCCCAATTTTAAATGCCGGTAGCTCATCTGGATTCGTATTGTTTTTAAAAAAACAGTATTTAAATTTTTTCTGGGATAAAAGAATCCATTTTGGCATAAATTTTCGATGTTTTTAAGTTGTTTTGATAACTTTTTTAAAGTAGTTTAACAATCTTTTTGGTGTGTTTCGTTTATAGGAAATTATCCCCCATACATAATTTGTTGTTGGTTGTATCTGCTATTGCATGGGTACTTCCTTTTAATTTTCATGGGGGAAACTGTAGCAAAATTAAAATAAGAGGGTGATGTACAGAATTAGGTAGTCCCTATGAAGAGTTAAAATTGTGGTGTGTTTGTGTGTGTGTGTGTTTGGGGTTTTTTTTTTGTGTGTGTGTGTGTGTGTTTGTGTGTGGTGTGTTGTTTGTGTTTTTGTGGTTTGGTGTGTGTGTGTGTGTGTGTGTGGTTGTGTGTGGGTTTTTGTGTGATTTTTCAGTTTAACGTCATTTGCTTAAGTGTTTTTTACCAAAAAAACAAAAACACAAAAGTTAAACCACACAAAAATAGAAAAATGACCCAAAGTGTGGTATGTGTTGGGGTGTTGTTGTGTGTGTATTTTTGTGTGTTGTGTGTGTTTGGTGTGTTTTGTGTTGTGGGGTGTGTGTGTGTGTGTGGTTGTTGTGTGTGTGTGGGGGAGAGAGAGAGAGGGAGAAGAGTGAGAGAGGAGGGGGAGAGGACGAAGAGTGAGGATTTGGGGGAGGAAGAGAGAGTTTGTGTGTGAGCTTGGTGGTATGGTGTGTGTGTATGTGT
>JASPKP010004901.1:7500-16784 GCA_030674155.1 Stramonita haemastoma | reverse complement strand
AACATCATTGAATGAATTGAAACGGAAACTGGTTGATAACTCCCCAGCTTTAATCTCATAACAGTATTACAATTCGTAGTACACCGTTTTTTTATGCAGACATGGAGTATTCCCAAGGGGTCTCTCCTGAAACACATTTCGTTTGGGGTCATCATTATTCTACTAACAAAAACGGCACCCTTCTTTATTTTCTTCACGGGTCTGGTGTGTAGATAGGTGTGTGTGTGGTTGAGTTGTGTGTAGTGTGTGGTGTGAGAATCAGAATCAAATCAAAAACTTTTATTGCCATTAATCGAGAACGAGACTTATTTACACCAAACGTACACGTATTTAACATTCTTAAAAGATGTAGATATCTTTTCCTTATGTAATTATCTATGTTCTTGCTCTTCTGGAAAAAGAATTCCTGCCCATATTTGATCATATCTAGCAACAGTCCCTCGTTGTTGAAAAACTATACTCCGATTCTCGTTAGTTATTCATATATTCCTTTCCATAATATTGACATTTTTTTATAAGATATAAAAAAATTTCTTAAAATCATCATAAAATGTACAAACATCAAGTAAGTGATACTCGTCTTCAATTTTTGTTACACCAGTTTGCATTCTTTCTTCTTTCCGGTATAAATTCATATATCTCCCTTGCTCTATCATTAAATCATTGGTAGCTGGTGCGAAATCTGCTGAATAGCGCCTATAATTTTCATTCCTGCATTATCAAAATACGGCTCCATCTGTAAACATTGAAACAGAGTTGTAAAAAATTCAGCTTCGAAAATAACTTATTTTGTTGAATTCCAAAACAGTCTGTATAGGTCTATCAAGTTTGTTTTTATAGCCTACATAATCTTTTCAAATTTAATGTACTATGATTATTCCACACATGCTGAAATCCAATCTTATGAATATTGTTTTGATAAAATAACTCAGTGACCTTTTTCATATGTTTTTGGTGCATTTTCATTATATAAAACAATTTCAAATAGCTATTTTCTTTGAATCTATTATGTGAATCCAAAAATTTATTAAATGACTAATACTCTAACGTTAATAGGGTAGCTCCCTAAGTCCTCCGAAAACAGGCAGAGACCATTGTTTTTTTTGTGAACTCTCTACTATCTGTCTAGCAAAATTTTTGCGTGGGTGCTTTCAAAAATGAAACTTGACTGGTTAAGCACATTTTAAATAAATCATCTATTTTGAAGTTATCTTTTACATTACAACCATAGGAAACATATTTCACTTCCATTCGTTAAAATAGGGCATTATTAGGGATCAAACAACTGCATAACAATATTTATTTTTAGTACAACCTCCTTAAGCTCTTTTCAGCGAATAAATAGCTTTGTTACTATTGTGTGACTAATGTTTCCTGGGCCACATCAAACTTTCTACTGATGAAAAACTATACCTAGATATTTATACCTATCTGTAGTTTTCAAATTAGGTTTGTCCACAATTTAAAATGAATAGGAATTTTAGGTACAGATTTGTGAAGATTATAACTTTGGTTTTTTCTTTGTTTACTGGAGTCCCATTTTAGACAATACTCATGTAATTTTATCCAGTTTTGATTGAGACCTGAAATTTTGTATTGAAAACAATATAAGACCATCTGCGTACATTAAACCTGAGAACTACATCATTTTTTCGTTATATATGGATAATCAATCATTCCTATATGTTGAAAGATATCATTAAAGTAGATATTAAAGAATGTGGGACATAGTGTGTCGCCTTGATGGACCCCAACTTTTACTTCTATTTCTCATATAACGTTCTTTTACTTTGCATATATTGTGGCATCTGTATACATATCGTTCAATCAGATTTAAACCATTTACCAGTTATTTCCAAGTTGCATGCATTTCACCTTATCAAGTCTTGATGCCAAATGCCATCGAAAGCCTTCTGAAAAATCCACAAAACAAGAATACAACCTTTTTATCTTATTGTTTGCAATGTTATCAACCTAGTTTACTTAAAATGAAATATTGTCTGACTTTTCTAACTTTCTTTCGAAATCCAAGCTTGTTCTTTGGCATGTTTTGTTATTTTCTTCTAGATAGTTGCATAATTCTATTGTTCAGTATCTGGCAAAAATAATTTACCGAAAGTGTTTGTCAATGTGAAGCCTCTGTAGATTTCAGCTTTAGGGGGCATCCACCTTTGTGAATCAGGAATACTGATGCCTACTTTTGCCATTCATGGGGATACAACCCTGTATCAAAGAAACAACATTAAAAATAACTCCAGTATACCTAGTATATCTGGTGATGATTTTGATACATTTCAATTTAATATACATCCTTGCCTGTAGATTTTTTGTTTTTAAAGTTTTTATTGCTTCCATTCCCGAGATTTCCTTGTCTAGTAAAGGGGCTGTCTAAGTAACGGTTTTCGCGTCTTGTTTAGTATTCTACATGTTTTGCACTTGTTCTTTCTCTTTTGAATGACAGAAGGTTTCTTTTCCTATCAGCTTTTTTAAATGTTCCATCCATTTTTGTGGTTATTGAGAAATTTGTTTCTCTTGTATTTTTTCTTTCACTTATCCTTAATTGTTGCAGAGTTTTCCATAATACACATAAAGGATCCTTATCTATTGCGTTATGCTTTTCGAAACGAGACTGCTTTTGAACGATCTCTTTTCTCTTTTAAAAGACTACTTGTATTCCTATTCCTTATGAAAAATACTTTTTGTCTAAGAGCAACTTTGAATGGATACCGATTGATGGCGTTACGTAAAGATTTTATTTCTTTTTTCATTGTCTGCACAATGTCCATCAACCACTTTTTAAACTGTTTTTTCCTTTTTTCTATTAAAAAAGTATCGTTTTTTAAGTTTCACAACTTATCATGCTGCATCAGTGAAAATTACCGACAAAAATTTCAGCACCCACAATTACTACTTTTGCACATTTTCCCTGAATCAACATCTTCATCCTTTTGGTTATATGTGTATAATGTTATACACATTTTGCGTTTTATATCTTTTATACGTGACTGTACGGTCGACAGTTTAAAAGAGGTTTGGAATCTCTGTTTTGTATTTTCATCCCATAAAAAACTGGGTGAGTCAAGAGTCTTGTAATTTTCTTATTATCTTTAGTAATTACGGGTGTCTATTTTTTCTCAGATCATCCTTTTTAACCACCTTTATGTTATCTATTCTTGGTATTAAATGTCTAAATGGACTGGGCAGTGACAAGTACTCTGTTAATTGAAATGCGACTTATCATATGGCGCACATTCCTTTTGGATAGATATAGAACAAGCAAAATAATCCTACAAAAACACTACAAAACCACATGATGCTGAAAACAAGTGAAATGTCCTTGCAGATCTCCCATGTGCACCATTTAATATCCTCATTATCATAATCAACACATATATTTATTAAGTCATTACCTTTTCTTTGAAATATTTTATCCATAGAGCACCGTTCCATACAGATATCCATAACTGTAATTGCAATGGTAACTCATAAAAGTTTTTGTGATAGTCCATTTGAATGAAGTCATCTAGTACAACCTGTTCTTGCATTGAAATCACCAAATTTTTTCCATGAAATTTTTTGATATCCACGATATATTTTCATCTTTAAAGTTAGATTGAATGTTAGTATTTCTTTTTTTTTTTTTTTTTCCCTTTTTCTTTTCTTTTCTTTTTTTTTTTGAGGGAGAGAACAGAATGATGTCCCTAATTCTACCCCCTTTTAAAATCTAATTTTGTTAAAAGGTCAAAACATTTTCATGAACAATTAACATTTTTAAAAGGGGTAAATATGACAAGCAAAGAAACATTAAGAAAAGCACCAATATGCATGCTGTATTACTCTATGGGCATGAGAAAGCAATAATGGAGCACAATACAGTTATCATTCCAATTCAGACATATTCTTGCTAGAAGCCATCTGCATATTAATACAAAAAAAAAATAAAACACAACTTCCAAGGTATTTTTAAAAACTGAAAATCCATACAGTGAATAGATCCAGGTCATTGGGGGGGGGGTGAAAAACTTGAAAATGACGCCCACTGACCCAAATTTTCTTTCCTTATAATTACATAAAAATATTAATGACCCTCATCAGTTACGCAGAATATTTTAGCCAAAGCGGAAGAAAGTAGTAAGTCTTTACAGTGATCCTTTTTTTTTTTTTTTTTTTATATAAATTTCCACCCACTGCATTCCCCCTTTTAAGGAATTATTTATTAAAATTTTTTTTCCACATTTACATGCGGGGTGGTGTGTGTGTGTGTGTGTGTTGTTTTGTGTGTGGTGTTTTGTGTGTGTGTGTGGTGTTGTTTTCATTGTTTGCGTGCACTTTCTCCCCCCATTGTGTGTGCATGAGTGTTACAATAGGGATGGTAGAGCCAATGATGTAGTGACGGATGAAGGTGGGTGTGGTTGAAAAGTGGGGGGGGGGGGGGTGTTTTTCGTGAGTGTGTGTTTTGGTGAGTGGTGTGTTTGCGTGAGTGAGTGAAATGAGTGGAGGAGTGAGTGAGTGAGTGAGTGAGTGAGTGAAGTGAGTGGTGTAGTGTGTTGTTGTGTGTTTGTTGTGTGTGTGTGTGTAGTGTGTGTGTTGTGTGTGTGTTGTTTGGATATGTTTTTGTGGAGTAAAGGAATGACGGTGGAAGTGTCAGTGATGCAGACGATTTTTTTTAGTCTGCTGTTTCCCGTACTGTCTGTACTGTCTTTGGGGGCTCTCTCGCTGTCTTTGGTTTTAGTGCCCAGTTCTGGCCCAAACTGATACTCCAGTACTTCCCCGGGAACGTACTGGTCACCTCTCCACTGCCACGTTGTTTCGTGTCCCCTGGCGATGGCCGTATCTCCCCGTCCGCCCAGTCTGATCTGTGGGACCTGGCCTCTGCCAGTATCTAGACCCCAGAGTCTTTCTCATAGAGGCCATCGGCCACTCCTCTCCAGGTTGTTTGGGCTCCAAGGGGCTGAAATAATCCCATTCCCTGTCTCCATCCTTTCCCGAGGCCCAAGTCTCCATCGTTCTCTTTCCGTTGGTAGCGGATAGGGGCCTGGTTTTTTGTTTGTTTATTTTTCCTTCCGTGTTCTTTCTTCTTGCTGTTGATGTTGTCCATAATAGTTTTTTTCTACTCTATCTCTCCAAGGCTGTTCTGTCCCCGGTCCTATCGTTCCAAATTTTTCTTGTTCGTTTAAAGTTGATTTTGTTTATTGGGTCCAAAGAGTTTTTGCCGAAGTCTTTTGACTCAAAAGCCCAAGGTTTTGAGGTATTGAACATCTCTTGGGATTGTGAAGTTGATCTGTTATTTTAAATTCCTTTGAGAGCAGAAATCTTGGGTTTTAGTTTTGCAGTGTTTCTGTCATATTCAATATATTCGTCACCCTCTTGATAAATTTCTCTTTTATATTGGCCAGTAATTGCCCATTGACATCTGTTTGAAGTCTCGTTTTCTCTTGAGGTAAATGGAAAAAAATTTTCCCGCTGCAGAAATCCAGCCCTTCGCTTTGGTAAGTTTCAAACTTGGTCTTGGCTTTCTTTTTCCGTGCTTGTTGCCAAAGCAGGCTTTCTAAACAGCGGCCAATTGTACTCCAAGGGTACTGCTACCTCGAGCCGAAGGTTTGAATTTGCCCCTGTATAATTTTTTTGTAGCTGGTTGGATATTGTGCTCTACAAAATTGACATTGTCTTCCTGGCCAAGTTTCACTGTAGACAATGGCGTTGAAGTTTTCTTTTTCTCTCAAGCTGTTGATCTCCAAGGGAAAATTGTCTGGCTGATGCTTATTTTTGGACTGTGGGAATTTTTTTTTTCATTTTGATTATCTTTTTTTTTTTTATTTCTTCTGCGGAATCATGGGCGTTTTGCTGTTTCAAGTTGTTAAGTCCACAGTGAACTAAAATAGCATCTGGGGTAGCCTTGGTTTTGTTCTTTTTCTTCTTCACAGTCTGCCAGGGTGTATGCTTTTCTTTTTTGGTGACAGCCCGTAGAAGCTCCAAGTCTTCTGGGTCAAGCCCATCCATTATAGAGTCAGAAATAATGAGTACATATGGCAGACTGTCCTTGTGTGACATAACATCTTCGATCAAATCTTCACAATCGGAATGGGACATCTCGCTCCTGTTTTCATTTCCCACGTCAGTTTGTGTCCTCTGTTTTCTGCAGTTGTCCCCTCTGGTGTCACGATCCCATCCCGCAGTCTGATGCGATGTTCTGGTCGAGGGTGGGTGAGGATTGGTCTGCACCATCATCTCGATCAGTAAAAGACTTTGGTCACTAAGGTTCACTTTGTCCTTAGTAGAGGTCGATGGTATTTGAGGTTCTGCTGAATTATCTTCAGAACTGGTTTTGTTTGTAGACGACTTTCTTTGTTTTTTCAAGGTCTTCTTCTGTGTCTTTTTCGGGGTGTAGAGTTTCTTTGTGGTAACTGATGTGTCTGATTTGTCGAAGCTGAATAATTTAGAAGACTTACTTCTATTTGATCTTTCAACTCTGTATTGGCTGAATACATTTGCTCTGCTAAGAAGTTGACATTTTTTTTCTAAATTACAAATGACTTTCTTCATATCTTGAATCTGGGTTCTAATCCCTCTTGTTTTTTGGAATTCTTGTCCAGTGTCATCTTCTTTCAGGGGACGTCATGGTGGATTTGACTCATTCATCAGCTCTGCTTCCAGTTCGATTTGTTCGCAGAGGCTTTCGGGTGGTGTAAAATGCCTCTGCGCACACCCTGCATTGTATTTGCGTGATGTTTTTGCAAATACACAAAGTTGGTAAGTTGGCAGGGACGTGCAGGGCCAGTGAATTTTTTTCTGGCATTCATAGCATTTCAGAAGAATGGCCCTTCGATCAATACCACATGACATGCATCGATGGAATGTACTCACCAGCATTTTGTCATTTGTAAGTGTTTTTTCGTTTTCCTTTTCTACACCACTGATTTCACCCTCTGTAGATATTGTTTGCTGTGTCATTGTCGTTGTTCGTGTCCATAGCCTGGTCTCCATAAACAACTGGATCCGAGTAGCCGGAGAACGCCATTGCGTCTTTGGCTTTACCGAGGCTCTTATAACTCTGTGGGCGGCCCCGTGGTAGCCCGTAACGGAATTGCTCGCCTCGTTCCATGTCGTAAAGATGCCGACTTTTCTTCCTTTTGTCACGCATAATACTTTACACTGGCTTTTTTCGTCTTTGTCATCTCAGACTGCCTCTTTGTTCATCTCTCCCCGCACAGTAATTTTTTAGCTGCCGTTGGCTGCCATCATTACCGGAAGTGCAAGAACAGTCACATACGTAAAAAATATTTTGTGTGTGTGTGTGTGTGTGTGTTGTGTGTGTGTTTTGTGTGTGTGTGTTTTGGGGAGTGTGTTGTATTGTGTGTGTGTGTGGTGTGTGTGTGGTGTTGTGTTGTGTGTGTGTGTGTGTGTGTGTTTGTGTGGTGTGTGTTGTATTGTGTGTTGTGTGTGTGTTGTGTGTGTGTTGTGTTGTGTGTTGGTTGTGTGTGTGTGTGCGTGTGTGTGTTGAATGTTAAATAAAAACTTACATTATTTGCATTCCTTTTAAACTTTCTGAAAGATCTCATTTTACTTAACAGTACGGCGGTAAGATGGCTTAGTGGTTAGAGCGTTGCGATTGGGGATCTGACGGCCTGGGATCAAACAACCATCGAGTCACCCATTTGTAGGGATCTTGTCCCTGGAGTTAACATCACAACCGACTCCACTCCCTCAAAAGTCTTTCGAATGGAACTTAAATCCAGGTCCCTGTGTGCAAACGCACGGAGAACATCTGGAAGCACAAGTTAAAACCCGCTCCGCCTTTCTGAAAAAAATAGGCCATTGCAAGCCAGCAGGAACGAATGACAAAGTTTTAATAAAGGCAGCACGCACATTTTAGTGTCGTGTTTAGACATCATCCCCGAAGTCAAAATGCGGCTACCTCTATATGCTATGGCGGGCAAGAATAATAATAATAATAATACATGGAATTTATATAGCGCTATATCTTGTAAAAACAAATCAAAGCGCTTGCACTCGACCCTCACAACAAACAATCAATGACAATAAATAATTCTAGCAAATTCGAAAGCACACACACGCTCGCGCGCGCGCACGCGCACACCACACACACACACACACAACACACACACACACAACACACACACACACACACACACACACAACACACACACACACACACACAACACACACACACACACACACACTTATAGAGGTTATACATTTTGACAGGTGAATGGAATTTCAAATGTTGAAGGCAGGGACAAATAGGAGATGAAAACAGAAGACAAAAATCTTAGGTTTGAAACAAGTGTGTCTTGAGGTTGGATTTAAAAGTGTCATATGTAGGCTTTTGCCGAAGGGATAGAGGGAGGTCATTCCAGATTGATGGACCAGAAATAGAGAAAGAGCGGCGGCCAACGGTAGATAGGTTGAATCTCGGAATTTTTAAGGATAAGGTATCTGCAGCCGAGCGGAGGGAACGAGAAGGTGTTGCACACGTGAAGACATTCACAGAGGTAGGAGGGTGCTGTTTTGTGGAGACATTTATAACAGAGAATACTGATCTTGTAGTTAACTCTCTGTGGCACAGGCAGCCAGTGGAGAGATTGCAAGAGAGGAGTAATGTGTTCAGAACAGTCACATACTTTAAAAATCTCACCTTTAAAGAACCTCAGAGCTCTAGTAGAGGAACAAAGACAAAAAGCCCCAAAAGACAAAAACAACAGCCAGCTTAACAGTAGACTACGGATACACATAATTATCATTCTTTGCTGACAGTAAAGTCGTGGTTGAATCACAAGAGGCCAGATACAAAAAAAAAAATATTATGTACGTTTCCAAGGCACTGTTGAAGTGAACGCTTCCTCACTTCTCACAACTATCCAGACTATCTATGATCTATCTGTTGTCGTACAGAAGTTTGAGGACAGATTTTTGTTTTGGCTACATTCAAAACCTAACGCACTGCAAAGATTGACCCAGACATTCTTACATCGTTCATCAGCTCTAAACCCCTGCAGACAATACAGACACACACACACACGCAGACACAGACACACACTCTCTCTCTCTCACACACTCATACACACACAGACACACAACACATATACACACACAACACACACACACATTCAAACACACACACACACACACACGCACACACACAGACACAGACAGACAGACAAGACAGACACACACCCCACACACACCACACCACACACATACACACATACACACACACTCACTCACTCACTCTCACACAATCACACACACACACACTCACTCTC
>JASPKP010004900.1:10000-16785 GCA_030674155.1 Stramonita haemastoma | reverse complement strand
AAAGAGATGAAACAGGAACAGACAAGCAATAAGGAAAAGAAGAGATGAAAACAGGAACAGACAAGCAATAAGGAAAAAGAAGAGATGAAACAGGAACAGACAAGCAATAAGGAAAAAGAAGAGATGAAACAGGAACAGACAAGCAATAAGGAAAAGAAGAGATGAAACAGGAACAGACAAGCAATAAGGAATAACAGATGAAACAGGAACAGACAAGCAATAAGGAAAAGAAGAGATGAAACAGGAACAGACAACAATAAGGAAGAGGGGTGAAACAGGAAAGACGAGCAAGAGATGAAACAGGAACAGACAAGCAAGAGGTGAAACAGGAACAGACAAGCAAGAGATGAAACAGGAACAGGCAAGCAATAATGAAGAGAAGATGAAACAGGAACCATGACGAACAATCTGCAAATGTCAAAAATGACCTCTGTGAATCAGACAAATCCGGGATTTAGAAACTAGGGGTAGTGGGGGGGGGGGGGGGGGGGGGGGGGGGCGGGGGGGGGAGATGAGGGTGGTGAATTGACGGGCCTGGTGGGGAAGGGGGAGGGAATGAAGGAAGAGGATTGGGGGGTGGTGGGGGGGGGGGGGGTTGATACAGACGGGCTAAACTGCTTTTATGCTCTGGACTTTGAAACCTTTCAACAACGGAAGGCTAGCAGCAACAGTGGTGGTGCTTCTGTCTGTCAGTCAGTCAGTCAGTCTGTCTGTCTGTCTGTCTGTCTGTCTGTCGGTCGGTCGGTCGGTTGGTCGGTCGGTCTGTCTGTCTGTCTGTTCGTCCGTCGGTGTGTTTGTCTGCCTGCCTGCCTGCCTGCCTGCCTGTCTGTCTGCCTGCCTGTCTGTCTGTCTGTCTGTCTGTCTGTCTGTCTGTCTGTCTGTCTGTCTGTCTGTCTGTCTGTCTGTCTGTCTGTCTGTCTGTCTGTCTCTCTCTCTCTCTCTCTCTCTCTCTCTCTCTCTCTCTCTCTCTCTCTCTCTCCTCTCTCTCTCTCTCTCTCTCTCTCTCTCTCTCTCTCTCATCCCTCCAAAAACAAGCCTTACTGCCATGTGTGTGTGTGTGTGGTGGTGGTGCGTGCGTGCGTGCGTGCGTGCTTATGTGTGTATGTGTGTGTGTGTCTTTCTCTGTGTGTGTATGTGTGTGTGTGTGTGTGTTTAATTATATGACATCTTTACTTCACATACTTATATAACATTTATAACACTATAATTATATCACTTGGATACTTTGTGTGTTCTACTGCAGCATGTACATTTATTTCATACAACACACCTTCTTTTTGGGTCTTTGTTTTCGATGTCATTTTGTTTGTTTGTTTTTTTGCTCTTTTACTCTTTCTCCTTTTTCTCTTTCACCCCGCTTTCACTCTATAAACAGATGCTTTGCTTGAAAGACTTGCACTCAGACAACACTCAAAGTGTGAAATAAAAATGTGGGGGAAAAAAAATCTAGTTTTCAATGGGATCAATCTTGAGACATTTCTGTTGATGGGTGCCCAGACTGAAGAACACTTAGTTTATAAAAGCAATCAGAATTTGTTTTCTTTAATTGGGCAGCAGAACAAAGCGAAGCACCCAACTGGTTGTTGTTGTTGTTGTTGATGTTGTCGTTGATGATGATGATGAAGATGATGATGATGATGATGATGATGATGATGATGATGATGATGATGATGATGATGATGATGATGATGATGATGATGATGATGATGATGATTTTATTGCTGCTGTTACTGTTATTGTTGTTGTTGTTCTTCTTGATGATGATGTTGTTGTTGTTTTTTATTGTTGCTGATGTCGTTATTGTTGCTGATGATTTTGGGGGTAATATTTTGTTGTCGTTATTGTTATTGCTGTTATTATTGTTGTAGTAGTAAGGTTTTTTCCCCGTTTCTGTATTGTCAGGGTTTTTTTTTTTGGGGGGGGGGGGGGTTCGTTCCTTTGCTAGAGCTGTGAGTTTCGAACACCAGTGGTGGAGTTTTTGCGTGTGCGATCGTTTTATTTATTTTTTTTTTTTAAACCACCGTTACGGTGCCTGCATTCCAACTTTGGATTTGATGTCTAAACACACTAGTGTGCATGCTGTTTTCTGTTGAGTGCTGTGTTTCTTCTTCTTCTTCTTCCATTAATGTTCAGCGGTCAGTATTTTAACCATTAGTAACTTTTTTTTTTTGGGGGGGGGGGGCCGAAGTGCAAGTGTGTATACCTGTCATCTGTTACCAACCGGCACACGATGGCCTGCTCTTACGAAAAGCGGAAAAGGAATTAACGTGTGCGCAAGATATTCTGCGTGCGTTCCCACACGGGGCCTCGGTTTATAGTCTCATCCGAATGACTTTTTTTTGGGGGGGGAGTGGAGTCAGCACTGATGTTAACTCCAGAGCAAAAATCCCCTCGAACGGGAATCGAACCCGGGTCGTCAAATTGCGAGCGCAATGTTCTGACCACTAGGCTATCCCGTTTTGCAACCTGACGGCACAGGATCAAACCCAGGTTCGAGCCACCACTGAGAATGATGTCCCCGTTTAAGGGGTATTTCACCTGGAGACCACATCAGCACCAACTTCATTCCCCAGGAAAATCTCTCCAATGACACTGTCATTTGAGGCTCCGTGTGAAAACACTCGCAGAATATTTTGTGGGTAAAGGTAAAAGGTAAAGGTGTCCCATAACCTATGTGGTCGTGGGGGGAGCGAGGCATCAGAGACCTCAGCTTCTCTAGGGGCCAGCATATTGAGGGCGGCGCCCATCTCCCTCTCCCTCGCTTCTTTTCCTTCCCTGACCCTAAAGAGGGCAGGTACCCATTTACAGCTGGATGAGCTGTACAGAAGCCAAGGCGCGCAAACAGTCACCCATCACAACTGGTAACCACGCTCGACGCTGCTTAACCTTAACTGGAGGAAAGTGAGCGCTCTGACCACTGAGCTATCCCATCCCATTTTTGTGGACGCGTTTAAAACCCTGCTCAGCCCTCCGGAAGAGCAAGCCATTTGTGTCGATATGAATAGATTTTTAAAAATTTTACAAAAAAAACCCGCATGCACACTGGTAGTCACGTTTTTTACATCATCCCCGAAGTCGGAATGCAGATACCTAAATAGTGGGGGGAAAAAAACCCCATGTAGTTCTATACGTAAAAAAAATCACCATTGGTAAACCTGGGATCTGTAGCCAATGAAAAAAAAAAGTTTGTCTGATAATTTGCTTCTATGGGTGTGTTCTACAGTGTTACACCGTATTTTCTTTCTAAATGGCCAGGGGGGGGGGGGGGGGGGGGTTTGGGGGGGGGGGTTGGTGGGGGGGGGGGGTTGTTTTGGGTTTTATTTTGCTGTTTGTCCTGTATTGTGAAAGTTCGGTGAGCTGGTTGCCTTACAAAAGACGTGGCAGCGCTACCTTTCTTTCTTTCTTCAGTTTACCAACAACAGGATGTAGTGTTAGAACTTTCTTCTTCTTTGTCTCTTTTTTTGTTGTTTTTGCTTTTTTAACGTTTCTCTTTTACAGTTCTTTCGTTTAAGTTGTTCTGAGTTTTTTGCTGTGTCTGTTTATCCTACCCCCCCCCCCCCAATACACACACACACACACACACAGAGTTTGGCATGTATGCACATACCCGCCGCGTGCGCGCACGCATACACATACAAACACGCTCGTAAGGCACACACACGCACACGTATGCACACACACAAGCATGGACACACTCACGTACACACAACACGCACGCACGTACGCACACACATACACAAAGAGAGAGACAGACACAATTTTTTATTTATATATATATGTTATATATATATATATATATATATATATATATATATATATATATATATATATATATATATATATTATATATATGTGTGTGTGTGTGTGGTGTGTGTGTGTGTGTGTGTGTGTGTGTTAGAGAGAGAGAGAGGAGAGAGAGAGAGAGAGAGAGAGAGAGAGACAGACAGACAGACAGACAGACAGACAGACAGACAGACAGACAGACAGACAGACAGACAGACAGACAGACAGACAGGCAGGCAGATAGATAGATAGATAAATAGACGTTCAGACAGACAGGCAGACAGACAGGTAGACAGACAGACAGACAGATAGAGAACACAGACAGACACACAGAGAAGAAAAAGGCAAAAAGAGAAGAAGGAAAAAAATCAGAATATTATGTCAGATCTATTCCACGATAAAACTGTGCAAGAATGACAAATCAATTCAATTTGACTGCGTAAATTCCTGTCCTTATATGGTTATGGCGGCAAGTCCTTGTCAAGTGACTCTTTTTCTCCTCCGCATTTTAGTTCTCTCGGCTGGGTTTGGGTTTTTTTTGGGTTTTTTTTGGTTTGTTTGTCTGATTTTTTTCATATTTTTAAGGTTGTCAAAGCTTGGTGCTTTGGTTACACAGTCTTGCCTGGTGACCTTATATCCCAAAACAAGTAAAACTCTCTCTCACACGCTTTACCATCATCATCAGAGTAAGATCAGCTATCGTCATCATCATTGTCGTCGTCGTCGTCGTCGTCGTCGTCGTCGTCGTCGTCGTCGTCGTCGTCGTCTCCTCCTCCTCCTCCTCCTCCTCCTCCTCCTACTACTACTACTACTACTACTACTACTACTACTACTACTACTACTACTACTACTACTACTACTACTACTACTACTTACTACTACTGCTGCTGCTGCTGCTGCTGCTGTTACTGCTGCTGCTGCTGCTACTACTACTACTACTACTACTACTACTACTACTACTACTACTACTACTACTACTACTACTACTTACTACTACTGCTGCTGCTGCTGCTGCTGCTGTGGTGCTGCTACTACTACTGTTACTGCTACTGCTGCTGCTGCTGCTGCTACTACTACTACTACTACTACTACTAATACTACTACTACTACTACTACTACTACTACTACTACTACTACTACTACTACTACTACTGCTGCTGCTGCTGCTACTGCTGCTACTACTACTACTACTACTACTACTACTACTACTACTACTACTACTACTACTACTACTGCTGCTGCTACTGCTGCTGCTACTGTTACTACTACTACTACTACTACTACTACTACTACTACTACTACTACTACTACTACTACTACTACTACTACTACTACTACTACTACTACTACTACTCACTGCTGCTGCTGCTGCTACTGCTACTGCTGCTACTGCTGCTGCTGCTGCTGCTACTGCTACTACTACTACTACTACTACTACTACTACTACTACTACTACTACTACTACTTACTACTTACTACTACTACTACTACTACTACTACTACTACTACTACTACTACTACTACTGCTGCTGCTGCTGCTGCTGCTGCTGCTGCTGCTGCTGCTGCTGCTGCTTTTTGACCTCTTCCTAGTCCTCCTACTCCTCCAAGTCATGGCGGATTTCTGTGCGATAGATTCGGTGTGCTCTCCAAAGGGAGAGCACGTCGCCACAAGAGCAGCGCCACCCATATTGTTTTTTTGGCTATCTGCATATGTGTTTGTTTCCCTATCAGAGTAGTTATTTCTAAGAAACTTTGCCAAGGAGAACTCTCTTGTTGCCGTAGGTTTGTTTTTTTACGTGCTCTTAAATGCGTGTTGCACTCAAGACCTCAGTTTATCGTCTCCTCCAAAAGACTAGCACCCAGACCACCACTACTCACCGTTTAGTGGATGGGGGTGAGGGGTGGGGGATGGGAGTTTCTGGCACAAATGGGGATTTGAATCACAATTAACTTACAACCAGGAATTTTTTCCTTTCTGGGCGGGTACGTGTGTTACCTCTAGACCGCCGATCCGCGTACACGTAAGTTGATGTACGTGTGTTCTCACACGGGCGGGGCCCCGGTTTACAGTCTCCTCCAGGGTTTTCAGGGTAGCGGAGTCAGTACATCGCTCTAACTTCAGGGAGGATAATTATGTCCTCACCCAGCGGAGACTCGAACCCGCAGTCTCGCTTTCTTTCAATCACAAGTTCGAGGCCTTAACCACTCGGTTATTTCATCCCCTGTATGGTCCCCCCCCCCTCTCCTGTCTGTGTTCTTTGTTATTTTTTTGTTTTTTTGTTTGTTTTTTATTGTTGGGTTTTGGGTGTTTTTTTTCAAACATATTGCTTGTGCTTTGGCGTTTGTACTTATTCCCTTTTAGAGGGCTGGATGGAAAAAAAAAGTCGTTATACTTAATCTATTACCCTCTGTAAATAAAATGTCGTATTAATTTCGTATTTCCATTACTGGGTGGGATACACAGTGCCTGGTCTTATCCTCTGCTTGTCATGTTACAGACGTTCTTCCCGCTGACCTCAGCCGACACATTCCGACTTCACAGCATGCTCATTTTATTATATTCTGTTATCTTTTTATTCTTTTATATTGAGGATAATGGAATAATGACCTCTTATGTGCTTTTTTTTTTTTACATCCACTCCCCGTGTGTATGTGGGTTTGGGAATGTTATCATCTGTTCCCACTGGCACACAATGGCCTGCGCTTTCGAAAAGCGGAACAGGTTTTAAACGTGTGTGCAAGATGTTCTTCTGCGTGCGTTCACACACGAGGCCTCGGTTTATAGTCTCATCCGAAGGACTTTTGGGGAGAGTGGAGTCTGCACTGATATTAATAACTCCATGGGAAAAATCCCCTTGAACAGGATTCGAACCCGGGTCGTCAGATTCTGAGCGCGATGTTCTAACCACTAGGCTATCCAGTCCCTTCTTTGTACATGTTGCATACTGGGCATTTTCGTGTTTCCGTCACCCACCGAACTCACACATGAATAACGGTATCTT
>JASPKP010004899.1:15000-16789 GCA_030674155.1 Stramonita haemastoma | reverse complement strand
GATTTTTTTTTAAAAAAAAACACCCAAGCCTCCTTCTAAATAGTCGTGTATCTGAATTTTGTCACAGTCAGCATCTTTTACCTCTCCCAAATTCTCAGGTATAAAGTTATTGTCCACCACATTATGATACTGTGTAGTTATTTTGCACCCGTCTCTTTCTTTGTTTTCATCTTTTTCCTTTTTTTAAAAATGTTACTGTGTGGTTTATTATTGATATTGTTTTATCATTGTTGTGTGAAGCTTGGTCCAATTCTTCTGTTGTGTACATGTGTTGCGGCGTTAGCATTGCTTTTTTGAGTCAATGTTTGCTCATAAGTCAGTGTACTTGTATGCCTTGGTCCCTATATGAGTTCGTCTATGACTTTGAAAAATTAAATTTTGAAAAAAGCTTCCCACTTTCATTGCACTAAAAACGTGTTTTCTTTGATAGGGAGTTTTTCCTGTGTTTGTAAAGATCATTTTTTCCTTCTGAAGCGTTTCCACAGTATTTTTGATGTATCTGATTCTTTACATATGTAAATTCGCCTGTGCTCTTCAAACATACGTTTACTAGTTAAAAATTGTCCACAGTTCATAAACACAAATATGTCTTTTGTTTTGGGTGTGCTTTATGATTGGACTGTTGACAATTTGTGCAATTCCTGCTTTTTATTTCAGTTGTATCCCAGTCATCTTTAGTGATGTGACTATCATCCGTTCTTTGTGTCTAGATATGTCTTCCTTGTTTTTATTTGTGTCTTGTAGAAGCATTTCTATATTATTCTTTAGCTCTTCAACACCATGCCTATCCATAACACCATTTGGGCAACAGGGATTTGTGAACGTTGTACAGTGAAATCACACGAGTCCTTGAAACAGTTCGACTTCATCTGGGAAAGAAAACACCTGCACCAAAGGGTCCCATATTCAGCAGCAACAGTTACGCCTTCTTTTGTGTCATAATATCTGCAGTGTTGTTACAGTTACAAGTACAGGCAATGTCCACACTTATGCTATTGCCAATGTATCATACCAGTCCTCAGTGATTTCCTGTTTGCACTGAATATTCTGATAGCATGCAATTGTCTGCTCTGGGAATCTACTTGGCTCAGGCAGGTCTTGGGCATTTCATGTTCAGTCACTGAATCTATGTTAACAGCTGCGCTGGTCTGTACTGAAGAGCCCCCTGTCTTGATGTTGGCTTTGCTGGGTCGCCCTGGGGCATGTTGGAGAACTGAAGTCATCTGCAACAACAACAACAACAACAGGTCATGATAGTTGCTAAAATCAAGGTGGCAGGCTGTGTTTAGTTCTATACATGTTAGGATTTTTCTGTCATGTGTTTGTCTGAGAGCTAGTCATATGTAAGAAGATGTCGTTTCTTTCTGCCTCCCTGTTATAGATTTCTCACTAGATGTTAAAGCACTTAAGACAAGAAGCTGAAAAATGCGTATCTTTTTGAGTTACTGGCTACGTGTGCTTGTCTCCCCTTTGTCATAGACAGATAAATCATCACAGAGGAGGATGAAAAAAAACAATGAATCATAGCAATATTTACTTGAAAAAGTGTATCTTTAACAGCGTTTTGTGAGCAAAGAAATATGCACAGTAGGTGAAATAAATAGACCCCCAGTTTGTGCATATATAATGATACCAGCATCTGCCCCAATTACTTACTTAAATTTATTGTATCTCTATATCAACAACTTCTTCCTGTCATTTATAAAGAAACATATTTATTGTACATAGAATAAAAAAAAAAAACTCTAACTAAAATAAAAAATACTAGTTTTGACACAGGAACAATGAA
>JASPKP010004899.1:0-7500 GCA_030674155.1 Stramonita haemastoma | reverse complement strand
AATACAAACAGCACCCCCAACTTCCTGGACATTATGTGCTAGAAATATTCACTTTTCTATCCCTCTCTTTGTGTCTTTCTCTTACCTTTCTATGATCTGTCTTTGCCTACTGTGTGCTGTCAGGTAGACGGAGACAGAGAGAGGGGGGAAGGAGGGAGGGAGGGAGGGAAGGAGGGAGAGGGGGAGAGAGAGAGAGAGAGAGAGAGAGAGAGAGAGGGAGAGAGAGAGAGAGAGAGAGAGAGAGAGAGAGAGAGAAGGAGAGAGAGAGAGAGAGAGAGAGAGAGAGAGAGAGAGAGAGAGAGACAGACAGACAGACAGACAGACAGTAGGTAGGACCACTCATTTTTTCAGATGTCATAGAATTTGATGTTTGTTATCTCAAATGAAAGATAGTAGCAAGATCAAGAAGCATGCAAAATTTCAATCATTATCTTAGACGGTTTTTGAGATATACCACTTTAAAAATTTTCAGATGGGATAAAAATGTCATTTCGTTATTTAAAGCCTTATTTGGACATCTCCCTCATGCTTATTAGAGCCTGACAGTGCTGAAACTAGTTTTATATTGTTTTAATGCTACTTTGAAGAAAAAAATATCTAAAAAGCAGAAAAATAAGTCAAAGGAAACAAATGGAATTTTACATCAAAATCAGAGAAAAATTCTAAAAATAGCTCGCGAATTGAGCTGAAAGGGGTACTTTACCCTCCTGTAAAAATCTCAAGAATGCCTAAAAGTGTCTAAGATCTATATTACAGCTTGTACTTATTACTCAGATGCTATGTATTTTTTTTTAGAAGCTAAAAAATCATGTAGAGGCAAACTGCAGTCATCCAAAACACCCCTATGACAACAATTTGTGAAGCATAAAAACCTGTCCAAATAATAACACAAAACCAGCCCATAGGCATATCATCATATCTCAGCTTCTAATTGACTGACAGAAATGGTACACCTATCAAAATGTTTGTCTTTAAACAGTGAGTCTTTTTAAAGGGCATTCGAAGTGATTCTGGTCCCCCCTCCACTCCTCTTCCCCCCCCCTCCCTCAATAGGCATTATCATCATATCTCAGCTTCTAATCGACTGACAGAAATGGTACACCTATCAAAATATTTGTCTTTAAACAGTGAGTCTTTTTAAAGGGCATATCCAAGTGATTCTGGTTCCCCTCCACTCTTCCCCCCCCCCCCCCTCCCCCTCCCCCCTCCCCCCCCCCCCCCCTCCCCCCCCCCCCCCCCCCCCCCCCCCCCATAGGCATTAACATCATATCTCGGCTTCTAATTGACTGATAGAAATGGTACACCTATCAAATATTTGTCTTTAAACAGTGAGTCTTTTTAAAGGGCATTCCAAGTGATTCTAGTTCCCCCCCCACCTCCCACCCTCCTCCCCCCCCCCCCTCCCCCCCCCCCCCCACCCCCCTCAATAGGCATTAACATCATATCTCAGCTTCTAATTGACTGATAGAAATGGTACACCTATCAAAATATTTGTCTTGAAACAGTGAGTCTTTTTAAAGAGCATTCCAAGTTATTCTGGTCCCCACCCCCACACTCACCCCCCCCCCACTCACCCCCCCCCCCCCCCACCCCCCCCCCACTCTCAGCCCCCCCCCACCTCATAGGCATTAACATCATATATGTTTCTAATTGACTGAACAAAAATGGTACACCTATCAAAATGTTTGTCTTGAAACAATGCGCATGTCTTCATAAGGCCATTCCAAATGATTCTGTTTGTTTTTTTCCCCTAACCCGCCCCCCCCCCCCCCCCCCCTTTGTCTTGTCAAGCATCTTCTGTACAATATATCATAGGTGTACTCGTGTGATCATCTGTGTTCTTTTATTAATTTTTTTTTTTTTAGGTTTCTGGTGAGCTTACATGTTGCATTGTGATGTTGCATGTATCCTTTTTGTGCCCAGTGATTTTAACCTTTGCATAGTTTCTTCCTAAATATATCACAGACCTCCTAGACCTCTGCTGAAATATCTTTCACTGTGTGACATACTGTTGCAAATGCCTGTATGATATAGACTTATTAGTATTGTATTTTTTAACATTTTTCTTGTACAATTAAAAATGCAAATTTGGACATTTTTGTGAGTTGCCTAATCTGTGTGTATTCTTAGTGTCTGTACATTTTATTTAAGTGTGCATACATGCAAGTATGAAATTGTAGAGGTATAAGTGGTGTGTGTGTGTGTGTGTGTGTGTGGTGTGTGTGTGTGTGTGTGTGTGTGTGTGTGTGTGTGTGTGTGTGTGTGTGTGTTGAATCTTGTGTGTGTGTGTGTGTGTGTGTGTGTGTGTGTGTGTGTGTGTGTGTGTGTGTGTGTGATATATATATATATTGTATTTGTGTGTGTGTGACTTTGTGTGACTGTGTGTGTGGGGTGTGTGTGTGTGTGTGTGTGATAAAAATTAATATTGAATAGGCTTGTTTGTGCACAATAAAAATCATTACAAAGTTTTCAGTTTTTCTTGTGTTTTTTTTCTTTCTAACTACATGTTTGGTGAAACAAAACAACTTAATGAAAAAGAAGTGAAGAAAGTTCATGCACTGTTTAAAATGTGAAACCAACAGAGAGAACAAAGTTTTACTCAATTTGATTAGCACTTGTATGCTCTGATTAAAAATTAAAAAAAAGTTTTGTTTTGCATGAATTTAAATGGATGCATTCAGGAGTGATTTCTAATCGTTAAATCACTATTTCTGTTAAAAATGCGGTCTTACATGCACACAGACACAACAAACGGTAAACAAAATCGGCCAAATCTCTATTAGAAATTAGATCTAGGCAAGAGTTATCATTCTTGCATTTGTTTTCACGATGTTTCGTCGAACATTTCGGCACGATATAACAAAGTACAGATCCTAAGAAAAAAACAAACACAACTAGAAACTATTTAGAATAGAATCATCACCCTCATTTATTGTTATAATAGAAAAAATTTCACGCGAGCTCATAAATTCTGAGAGCACCCTTCGATGACCTAGTTCTTCGCTCCCTGCGATCCCAGTCCGGGATAAACTTGCGATAAACGATAAGTTTTTAAATCTAAAATCATCGAGATTCGATAGTAACTACGTACAAAAAAAAAGCACAGCTTTACTTCTTTAGATGTGAGTCCCAAATGCGCTGTACACATCGAAAATCTTATCGACGTTCGCAAGTCTGAACATCTAGTCTATGTGTAACTCGCTAAGGCCGCCATTTTGGTCAGTTAGAAGGGGGGTTCTGTATGCAAATGGAACAGATCATTTAAAAAAAAACCGATAAACTGAAATGGGTTTTTGTTCTTAAAAAAACGAGCCTTTAACGTGTGTTGGATTTTTTTGTACAAATAATAGGGAAATTTCTACATTCCAAAAAAATGTAGGGAATTTTTAAAGCTTATCTGTATTTTAAAAAAAACTTCACTAAAGTTTCTTCATATAATGGTTAGTGGAGAGTTTCTTCTTTCCAATGGTAAGCGCTATGAATGGGTTTTTGTGAGTGAAGGGGTGACAGATCGTGTTGGAAGACGAAGCACGAAAATTCACCCGTCGCGTTTTCGCCAGTGAGGCCCGGTAGCGGCGGTTTTTAAGTTTATTCCCGATAAAAATTCATCGTTTGTACTTATCCAGTCATCATTCTTGCAAAATGATATTACAGACTTTAAAAGTTAATGCATTAAACTTTTTCTTGTATATTTTTTTTTTAGCTTTCTTTTAGATTTGGATGGGAAATTTGGGTGAAAGTAATCTAATTTGCCACTTTCCGCTACGCTTTATCATTCGGGCTGCCTTGGTTTACCTACAGACAGACAGCAGACAGACAGACAGACAGACAGGTAGACGGTAGACAGGTAACAGAGAGATAAACAGACAAACAGACAAAAGACAAACAGAAAGACGTCCACGAAGACAAGCCCAACCATACCAGATAGCCAACAAAAGACAAAACGACGACAGTCAGACAGGCTAAACAAAGAAACTACCCCTAACTTCCCAGATTAGCTAAACCCTGTTTTGCCAATGGCAGACAGACAATGACCCCCAGACAGGAACGACTACTTGCATGCTTACTGACATTCTGCCTGATCTAAACTCCAAAAGAAAGCAAAGCAAATCCCGGCAGTCTGGCAAAATAAGAAACCTGGGAAGAGGGTTTTTTTTTTTTTCATTTTATTTTTTTATGTGTTTGATTTTTTTAAATTAATTAATTAATTTTATCTATTTCTTTTTTATTTCAGGATCAATGAATTTGTACTCATGCATTTTCCCCCTTTACATCCAGTTCTTGTTTTCATTTTGTAATAAAATTAATTATAAAAAAATACACAGTTATTTAAAATTTTTGCATGTATGTTGTTTTTATTATGTATGTTGTATGTTTTGTATGTATGTATATAGTCTGTCTGCTGTCTGTCTGTCTGTCTGTCTGTTGTCTGTCTGTCTGTCTGTATGTATGTATGTATGTATGTATGTATGTATGTTGTAGTATGTATGTTTGTTATACATAATATCTACACACACACACACATATCTATCTATCTACTACTATCTTTCTACCTATCTTCATCTTTTTTCTATCTTCTATCTTTACTTTATCTATCTATCTATCTATCTTCTATTAACTTCTTCTATAATTATATTAGTATTTTAAAAATAAATTTTTATTAGTTATTGATATAGTATGTTTAGATATAATTTATAGATAGTAGATAGATGATAGAAAATAAAAAAAGATAGTAGATAGTAGATAGATAGATGATAGATAGTAATTTTATAAAAATTATATATTAAGTATATAATATAATATTTATAATATATATAATTTTTATTTTTATATTATATATTATATATATTAAATTATTTTTTGTGTGTGTGTGCCTGTTGTGGTTGGTTGCACACGCGCATGGCGTGGTCGGCTGTATTGTCTATCTGTCTGTCTTTGTCTTTTTTTTATCTTTGTATCTGGTCTTTGTTTGTTTGTCTGCGTGTTTTGTTTTCATGGCAAAAAATAATAATGTACAGCCTTTGAGTCACGGGAGGGGTTTCTGACATTTGGGACAAAATTTGTCTCCCAAGAGCAAAACCATCCTTTGTTTTGAGGCTTTTATTGCTCCTTTCGACTGCGTTTCCCTTCACAATTTGCCAGGGAAAAACTCTCTTGTTGACACGGGTTCTTTTTTATACAACAAATACTGTTTCACATTGGCCCCTTTTTTTGTTTTCCCCAAGATTAACGACCTACTCATAAATTTGTGACAATTAAAATTTTAGACCAATGGGAATTAAACCCCATTTTTTTGGGAACAATACAGTTTGTTTTAGGCAGGAGCGTTCAACTAGACCCCCTTGAACACGCGTGGTGCTTGCCGGTTTGTGGGGTTTTTTTGTTTTTGTGTGGTGTGTGTGTGTTGTGTGTTTTTGGGTGGGGTGGGTGTGTGGGGGTGTGGGTGTGGGTGTATGGTCTTTAGTGTGTGTGGTTGTGTGGGTTGGGGTGTGTGTTGGGGTGTGTGTGTGTGTGGGTGTGTGTGTGTGTGTGTGTGGTTCGTTTTGGGTGGTGTGTGTTGTGGTGGTTTTGTGTGTGTGGTGTTTTGGTTGTGTGGGGTGTGTGTGTGTGTGTGTGGTGTGGTGTGTGTTTGTGTGTGTGTTTATTTTTAGCACTGTCAATACCCTTTCCCAGATATCTTCTCTCTGTTTCTTCCCCCCAAGGCTACAATCAACTTATCTGTGATCACATCTTTTACCCGTACAATTCTTACTTTTGTACCTCTATCATAACAATCTCTTTTTTTAAAGAGAATCCCATTTTTTTTAAAAAACAGAAGTAAAAGGTAAAAAAAAAGATCATAAAATAAAAAACCCCTTAAAAAGAATTTTACACTTGGGTTTAAAAAAAACTGGGTTTTAAAATTTTATTTAGTTAAAAATTGGCAAATTTTTAAAATTTTAAAAAAAAAACCCACAGACATTTCCTAGTTTCTCAGCGTTTTAAATAAACCATGTAAAGCTTTGTTAAAATATGTTCCCCAAATGCATAAACCCTTTTTAAAGTTAATATAAAAGTGTGAGATTATATTATCTTTTATACTACAGAAAAACTTCTGAAAAATTTTTTAAAAAAATTGAAAATCGTTTTTCATGGCAAGTACAAATAAAACCCTTTTTTTTGCTGCATTCCCAGCTATAAAACCCCCCGCATAAAAAAGCGTGAAAAAATGTTTGAAAAATCACGGGGAAAACGCGTCCAGATTTATTTGTTCGAATAAACCAATAATTAGTTTGATTTTTGTCATTGTCACAAATTTGTGGAGATTTAGAACCATTATTTCATGAATAGTTAAAGGAAAACACCTTTACCTTAAAAAAAAGAGTATTCCTAAAATTTTGCAAAAAAACCTAATGCAACTAGCCCCAACATTTTGGGTTTAAGAAAATTTAAAAATGTAAAATATTCAAAAACACATGATTCTGGTAAAAAATTTGGAAAAAATTGTGCCTTGAAATTTGATTTTGTTTTTTGATAACCCCCATAACATCTTGGGTCGTTCTTTTAAGGGGGTAAGAAAGCCACAAAAAAAATTTCAATAAAACAGAATAACATACACGCCCCCGTACAAAAAGGGTCTTTTTCATGGTTTCAATTATTTTTAAAAAACATTCCCAGGGGCTACAAGGATCGGGGAAAATTTCCCTTTTGAAAATGGCCCCCCCTTGATTGATCTGTGTTTTGTTTAAAGATGGATGGGGTGGCGTGTGTGATTTTTATTGTTATACAGTGAGAGTTTCTCTTTTACGTGAGAGGATTTCTTGATGTGTTTTGGCTGTGTAAGCGATGTCGCTTTTGTCCAGGGTAATTTTGTATGTGTCTGACAAAGATTTTCCACACGTGCTGTTCTCATCTGTACACGTGGCCGCTGTCTCTTGGTGACTGTGTCTGAACAGGAAAAAAAGGGGGTATCTTTTATCCTATGTTGCTTTTCTGTGGTCAATTTTTTTGGAGAAGTCAGGGTGTCTTTCTAAAATTCCTATTTGGTTAACTTTTTCCCCCGAAAATTCAAGTGTATGGGTTTCTCATGTGTGAATTTTAAGTGGGGAAAATAAAAAATTTTTCGGGAAATTTTTTTTCACAATATTGCTTTGTGTGGTTTTTTTTCCCGTGTGGGTTCTAATGTGGGGGGTTAAACCATTTTTTTGGTAAATTTATCACAAAAAATTTCATTGTGGGCTTTTTTCCTGTGGGTTCTAATGTGCTCTGTTAAACTAGTTTTGGGCAAACATCTTATCAAAATATGGCCCCTTTGTGGTTTTCTCCTTGTGGTTTAAAGTGGGAGTTAAACCTTTTTTGAGTAAAATTCATAAACAATTAAAGTGCACTTGTGTGGCTTTTCTCCTGTGTGAGTTTTTGGTTCTGTTAAATCCTTTGAGGCAAAATTTATTACTATATGCACTTTGTGGCTTTTCTCCTGTTGAGTTCTAAGTGTTCTGTTAACTACTTTTTTTGGGGAAA